>NDXB01010373.1:123305-192536 GCA_002631895.1 Agapornis roseicollis
TTTTTTTTTTTTTTTTTTGTTTTGATTGAAACATCCCAGTATTTTGAAAGGAGTTCTTGGAAATCTCAAATTAAGGATGTTCACACAATTCATTGCAAGATACAATTTCTGACTGATTCAATTTAAAGTGTCTGTGGCAGCTGGCAGCACTGGTAGCAAAGAACAGGAAACAGTGCGCTGAATGCAAGTCCAGAGAACCACTGTTGTAATGATTCCGCTCCTTGCAGTCCGGCAGTGTTATCTGTGAGACTGAGGAGCAGTGAGGCTCTTTTTTTGAGAACAGGATGATCTTTGTGTGTGGAGCTAAAGAAACTAGATCCTAGTGGTGCAGCTGTGCTCTGTGCATTTAAACTGTGGACACATTGTACACTGAGGAAAAGGCAAAGTCAGGCTCCTTTCGCAATTTTCATCACAGTGTAGGAGCTCATCTCTAAGATTCAACCTCACATTTATTTATTGATGTATTTTTGCTGTTCTACAGTTTCTTGATCGTGTTAGAGTGTTCTGGTGTGTATGTCTGTGTTTGATGTGTCTAGTCGGAGTGTCTAACTTGCAAAAGATAGGTTTTGTATGCAGTGTTGGCCCAATTTATTTATTTATTTATGTTAGAAATGCCTATTGTAAATGGAATTCCTGTTGGTTTGTGCAATGTTAATTTAGTTAAAGAATTCTGATAGTTCTGGATTTATGTCTGGCTTTGGCTCCTAGGTCTGGGTGGTCTTTGGTCCAGGAGTTTTGGAAAAGTCTGAAACATCTCTCCCACATGCAGGAACACGATTCAAAATTTTAGGAACTGTGCACTTCAAGGCGATGAAAGCGTTTGTCTCACAGATCACTCCCAAAATGGCTTTAAAATCGTGACATTTAGATGCTGGCAGAACTCGGTAAAGAATTTGCTCTTCTGTTAGTTTCAACTATCTTGTATACACTTCTCCACTCTTAAGATAAACAAGAATTTTTTAAATAACTGTAGTACTGATTTAAAAATACATAAATTGCCTTTGTAAATGGAATGTCTGGGATACAAGGGGGAAGATTCTGGAGAAGACGGCAGATTTAATTTTACTTGAGAACAACAATTTTATTTAAGATTTATTTAATTAAATTTTAAAGCTGGGGTTTTTACTGCTATCGTCTTCGACCATACCCCTTCTTCCCCACACGTCCAAAAAGAAAGGTAGCTATTAAGGGAAAAAGGCTGCTTCTTCGTCTTCTTTTTCAGGCTCCGAGGCAACTCAAAATGAGTGCTTAAAAATGAAATTTCTGATTTTGCTAGCTTCCCTTTCTTGTTCTGCTTATTTTCTCCATGATGGTATAAAATGTAATGAGGCCTTTCAGAGATTAAGTTGGAATACTGTTTATCCTTGTTCTAATATAAGTTGTTACTTCTATTACCATGCAAATGTCTTGGAGTATGATAAATGCAGTTGGTTTAACTCCAGTTGTCCTCTTAAATGAAAGAAAGGATGTATATTTCTATTCTTACACGCAAGACTAGTAATAGTACCTCAGATGACGTAGCACTTCCAGAGGAAGGGTAATCCAGTGGCAAACAAAGGTTGCAGGTGGTTCAGTTAAGAGTTGGTACTTGTGTGAAGCTGATTCATTGGCTGTCAATGGCAGAGACATAATGAGCTGTTACTGCTGTGCTGGGGTAAGCTGGAAAAATGTTAATACCTTACAATGGTTTTGGCAGTCTGTCATTGTCCATCAGTAAGCCCAGAGATTTGCTTAATTGCAGAAAGTTCATCCCATTCCTTCACTGTAGTGATAGATATGGTGTTCAATTTCTGTATTTCATACAAAGTATGTGCTACCCTTTCTTACGAAATCCTGCCTTAAAAGTGAGAGAGCTCTTCTGCCTGGAATTTTAAATTCTTCGTGAAATGGCCATTAACAAAATTTCCACCTGAACACTTACTTTGTCACAGGTTTAAGTAACTGAGAAATTTCTTAAATTGCCAGGGGTCTGAAGGGCCTTTCATCAGTAATTTGCTTTCAGAAATTAGGCTGAAATTATAAATTATATATAAATATATATACATAAATATATATATATAGTATATAACAAGTATAGCCAAGAAAACGCTTCTACTTTTTTATAAGGTTAAGGTGAAAAAAGAAACAGTTATTTTTTACTCTTTAAAAAAGAAAAAATACAACCCCCCATTATAATGCTGTCAAATGGCATGGCATATGAGCTTTTTTCTTTGCTAATTTGATCAGTTTGTTGTCCCATTGTACTGTGGTCTATGAATACTGAAGGAGCAGATGAAGGGGAGGAGATGGGGCAGCTCTGCTGCTGTGCAACATGCCAGCAATCCAGCCTCTTCTGCACTGAGCTTGTGCTCTGTGCACTGCTGTGGTTTTGCCTAAAGGTGTTCTCCACGTAAGCATATTTTTGCCTGCAGGAATAAGATTACCTGACTGGCTTGTTATTACCAGTGATGAGGTCCTAGAAAAACTTGTTAATGTGAGGAGCTGCAGGAAGAGCTGTATAGCAGAGGAGAGTTACTGTAGGATAAGGCTCTGGAATACAGAAAACCTGATGGAGCTAAAGGACAAAGAGAGCTTTGTGGTACAGCCTGAAGTAAACCATAGAAAGACATTAATAGGCTGCCTGTTTGGGCTTAAAATTACATATATTGATATAGGTCTCTGTTTCAGATGGAAATTGAGAAAGCCCCTGCATGTTAAATTAAGAAATGTTGAGTTTGCGATGTACAAGTCACCTCCCTTTTGCTTACGCTTCAGTAGGAGAAGTTACTGGTCTGAACTTTCTGTCTTGGACCAACCATATAAAAGTTATAGCTATTATTTCACTATATGCATGGATGTTTTTCAATCAAATTCTTCTGTTATATCCACAGTCACTCTGAAGGACATTCGTGTGGAGTCTGCTGTCTCCACTCCAGTGTTCCTGTAGAGCAATTGTTTTTCACAATTGTATGCATAGAAGACAACTGCATATCCATGATCCTTTCTTCTGAACTATGTAATGTGAAATTTTATTTATGTAGTGGTTCGAGTGGTGGTTCTCTCTCTCCCACCACCTTGAATTACTTGTCAGATTTGTCTTCTGAGAAGAGAAGGGGCCAAAGCAAAACCTAAAAATAGCAGTGTTTGATTTAAGTAGGAGCGGGAGAACTTTTTGCAATAGCAGGCTGCAAATAATGTGGTTCCCAGAGCATTTAAAATATCTTCCTGCAGATATTATTGGTTTTATAAGGTTAGTCTACATGCAGTTGAAAAGCAAAATAAAATCAACCCCGAAACAGTTTTATGTATTATTTTTGCTGTATTTTAGTCAGAAGTTTTCTTATGTATGGAAATCACTCTTTTAAAGCTACACTGATAAAATCACTAACTTTTCTTAAATTTTAGTTAAAAGATGTAGGAGTTTAACTACAATGAGAATGGTTGGATATTCTTTAGCATGCTCAATGTGCATGGGAACTCTTGGGTAGCAGAGGAAAAAGATTGTTTCATTTATTTTTTTTTCTTACTCAGCTAGAAACTAGAATCATTTTCAGATGTTCTGCAATTTTGTGAAGGATAAACTAGCCTTAGTGGAAGTCTCACGATAGGTGGCAACTATAAAGATCATTTATCCTGAAGAAAGAGGGTTTTTTTCTGCTGTCCCTCCACCCCCTCTGGAATTCAGCGTCATTTAAAAGTCGTCTTGGGTCAGCAGAAAAATGTTCAGGAATTGGAATTAATGGTTTCGGTGCAGGAGGCTGTGAGGGGGAAGGTGATTTGGAATTTAGGGTGGCTTTTCTTAGAAACATGAAGAAAGTAAAACCTCAGTCTCAGGTGGAGGGTGTGCAGAGCTCTTTAATAGTGCAAATGGGGTAACGTGTACCTAGGTTTTGATAAGGGCTAATGATAAGCTTTCTTTGACTCTTGGAACTCTATGAGTTCCACATAAAATTCTTACTTATTCTTGCATTACATGCATTTGTTTGTTCTGTTATCATTGGCAACCCCCTCACTGCTGTATATTCCTCTTCCTGCTACATGCTTGTGTCTTTTACAGTATTGTTTGTTCAGTCTCATTTTAAGGCCTTTTTTTCATGACAGTATGATGAAAGCATTTCATTTGTTTTTACAGAAATTTAATCTTTGCTTTGGCTTCATAGCTCTTTATCTAGTGAATGTAGCTTTTCACATGTCCTTTAAAATTAGATGATGAGGTGTTTGGGGGAAGAAACCAAACATCTTTTCTAGCTTTGTAAAACATTTAGCTGAAGAAAAGAACCCAGAAATGAATATTTATGGACAAATGCTTGTGTGGCATGCTAGGTAAAGAATGCATAGATGAAAAATAAAAAGCACACGGTTTCCGTTTACTGAACAGGAAGATTACTTGATGAACTAGAAATTTATTTTGCAGAATATGAGCTTAGAGGTGAAAAGATCTGAAATGCAGTTTAAACCAGGGTGAGATCTTCAACAAATTTACCAAAATGTTTGGGTTGTTTTACTTATCACAGACAAGGCTCAAGAGGAGATGAAGGTAAGGCAAAATTTGTTGTTTGGTCCAGATTTTGTCAAGGAAAATGGAAGTTCCAGGGCAAGCACTGAATGGTGTAGCTGACCAGAAAGTGTCTGCCTTTTTTGTGTCTATGGCTTTAGCTAAAGCATTAAAAACTAACTCTGCACTGCAAACTAAAAAAGAGGTGTTAAAGGTTGGTTTTCTGCATTCCAATTACTGTAAAGCTGAGTAGAGGTACTAGACTGCATCTTTTCTTAAGGCTGAGAGGAAGAATAGCTGGTTTGCTGTGTTTTTTAAGATCATCTTGAGCCTCAATTAGGGTAGTTACGGTAGAGTGTAATCTGCTGCATCTGGCTATTCCCACATGTGAATTTAAAGACTGGAACTGTGCTCAGTGAGTCAGAGGAGAGCATCCCTAGAAGAGAGGAGCTGCTCTGACGGCAGGGCAGGGGGCTAAACCAGACTGAGAAGATAACAGTGACTTCCTCAATCTAATGGCATTGCTTGTAACGTTATCTGAGTGAACATCTTCAGGAGAAGCTGTAGCACATCCCTGGGGTGTGGGCGAGTAGGTTATTCGTAAACTGGGGGTATCGGAACAGCTGACTCTTCACCATGCCAAACAGGATTAAACAGACTGACACCCTGGGATCGCTTCACTCAGTAAATCCTACCTGCTGCAGCAACGGGCAGCCGAGTGGCTGTAAATACTGGATCCTGGATTTAGGTACAGATATGTGCGATGGAGATATAAGGGGCTGGGGGAGAAGGGTTGGTTGGTTGGAGGATGTTTTCAAATCATAGGAGTTTAGTAGGATGCATTCTTTTCTCATCTCTCTGCCTTTACTTTCCTTCCCTCTGACCCCAGTCAAAAAATGACAGAAAGGACTTGTATGGGAAAGCAAGCAGTTACGGAATGAATCTGCTCTGTAAACTACTGGGATGCTGTACAGTAAGCTCTTTCAGAAAAAAGCGTGTAAAATGCATGTGGTATTTTATTTACATTTTTTTTAGTTAAACTGTGGAAACGAGAAATAGTAACTTGCTGTGTGACATGTTATTAAAGGTAGTAATTTGTTTTAAGAGTTTCTTAGAATGCTGCCACTAAACAAAAAAAATCATAAATTGTTTAAGATCTGTGACATTTCTGTTAAAATTATTGTTGAAAAGTAATGTTTTGGGGAATAGAGCTTGGAAAGAAAGGGTGGTTGGGAAATAAATTGGTTTGTGTGAAATTTAGAGACATTGTTGATTCCAAAACGTAATGTGGAGGAAAGCCATGCTGTTTCAGGCTCAACTGGAGAAGAATAGAGATAACAGCAGGGATATTCGTGTTAAACCCAGTTATTGGTGGGTCTTCTCCTCTCCCTCCTTTGTAGTTTTAGCAAAAAACAATACTTGGCATTTGGACTGTTGCTGCAGGACAAGTTTGAGTCTCATATGTAACAGTCTGAAATGTCTGCAGGACAAAACAGTGCTAACCTTCAGTGTCTGGGGCTGATGCACCTGTCAGGAAGTTTCCTTTTTGTGCGCTGATTGATTGCAGGTAGGCTCGAGTCTTACATACCTGTTGCTGTATGCTCTGTGCATATAATTGAAATACGCAAGGCAAGTTATAATCTCTGTTATTTGATATTATCCAAACTGCTGTTACAGATGGACTGAGAGGGAGGATGGTAGAAGAGTTGCAAACACAAAATCAAGGATGTAATGGAAAGTAGTCCTATAGGGGACATCTGAAGATAGAGTTGCATGTCTTTGGGATGTTAGTAACTGAGTAGTTCCTGAAAAGATAATGGGGCATCAGAGTAGCAGCCAGAGGGAGATAATCTTAGCAGGCAATCATCTCTGATCCCAGCAGTGGAGCTGTGTCCTCAGAAAGCTGCTCTGTAGCCCGCCCATGCTGCACAGTTACTTCCTAAAACAACAATTATTGCAGTTTTTAGAAGTAAGCAAGTACAGATTAACCAGAAGGGAAGTGAGGGTGAAAGGAGGGAGTCAATTACAAATAATAATGGATGGGCAGGATGCTTTGTGGCAAAATATTTTACAGCAAGTGCTTACCCAGAGCTGTGACTACCTAGTCAGCTGGAGGTCTGTTAATAGCATAGGGAGAGTCTTTTCCCCTTTTGAATTCCACTGTCTTTATTGGTGCTTATTTGCTTCATTTTTGAACTCCTGTTGCTGCAGTGGGTAGTAAGGCTCAGATCTCCCTGGGTTTTACTTCCGAAGAGTTTTTAGAAAACATGTTTTATAAAGTGCTGGGTGTAGTCAATCCTGACCAGTGAGATGCTTTCCGTTATTACCATAAATTAAGATCATAGACGTGTGTGAAGTCTTGTTTGGCAAGCATACGTGGTTTCACAAACATTCTTCATTGTTCTCTTTCTGGGTCTTAAAAACAGATGTCCGTGTGTACAGAACATGTTGTTAAGTAGGCTCAGTAGCCTTTCATAATAGGGGAACAAAGCTTATTTGCATGCCCCAGTACGACTGTAGCTATGCCATCTCTTGAACTGGAAGGAGTAAAAAATTGTGTCCGTGTTATTTCTGGCCACTGCAAACTTAAAACTGGTGATTTAGGATTTAGGTAGAATATTCAGAATGTATTGTAGTGCATTATTTTATTCATAGAAGACTGTAACTGAGACTTTGACTTTGCTTAAAGAATTTTTTAGGAATTAAAAGATTTGGTTTATTTTTCATTAAAATGTTAAAGTACATGTGCAATTAATAATTATGTACTCCTGTTTAATTAAATTATCTGGTGTGTTGTATCGTGTCCCATCATCCCCCCAGTTCATGAAGTCTGGAAGAATTAACACATATTCAGATTTAGGTAGATAGAAATAGGGCTTTGAGTAATGAATTGACAAGAAACTACTGAAACTAATAGATAACTATTGTATTTTTTGCCTTTATCTGACATCAGTTGGAGAAAGCAATGGTGATGGTAATTCCACCCATTCCTATAATTTGAAAATGCTCTGCATTTGAGACAAATGTGGATACATATCAAAGTTGTTTATTGTTATCTGGCTGGAGAGAGTGTTGAATAGTTTCCGTCTGGAACTGAATTTTGAAATAACATCTTTTTCCAGTTACCTTATGAGCTAGAGGAAACAACAGGATGTGTTTCAGTCCCTAAGTGGTTCATGTGAGTCTGTATTAAACTTGGGAAATTTTAAGAGGCAAATCTCATGGATAAAATCCAGACAATCAGACAATAGATCTACAAAACCAAAATTTATCTTGAAATTATTAACCATCTTGGGGCTGGATTTTAGAGAAGGAAAGGTAGTTGTACAAGTAGAGAGAGCTCTCATTTGGCTTTGAAGACATGCATTTATTATAGGTGTAATAGATTGCTTAAAGGAACATATATGAATCAGACTAGCTTTTTTTTTTTTTTTTTTTTTTTTTTGTAACATTTTTTTGCATTTTTATTTTTATTTAAAACATAAATGTTTTTCACCAGAAACATTCTGCAGCTACCAGATACTTATTTGACCTTAAAAAAATAATTAAGTGTCAGTGAAAAGTTGTTTAAAAAAAACTTCAAAAGTATGGACCCATTGCTCCTGTGGACCTCACCACTTAAATATAATNTAGCATTTTATGGTATATCAAGCCTCAGAAATAATTCATCCATAAAGCAGGATGCTTTTACTATAGAGTAATTGTTAGCAAATGGTGTCCAGGAGAGGATAAGAGGTCTCTGAGGACCGGACTCAGAGGATGCAGTGGGAGAGTCCATATTACTAATGGGTTGGTGTAATTCTTGGCATGGATCCACCTCTACATTTTGAGACTATTCTTTTGGAATACAGATGGAAGCTGTTAAGTATGTGCTGTGTGTGCTTTTCCATCTCCATGAAGAGCATGCAACAAAAATCCTCCTGAAACTGAGCTCATGTATTACGTATGCGAAGGTACTGCATTCCTGACCTCTGTGTCCTTCCTCACTGTTCTTGGAACATGGTTGTTTCAAATCCTTAGGTTGCAGCACTTGCATGAGAATTACATGAAGGTGCCTTTTCATGACTAGTGAAGACTGAACTACCTGTCAGGTACCGCCAGCTTGTTTACCTTGCACTTGCACAGGTGATACAGCTGCTTCTTTTGTGTCAGCACTAGCAGTCACACAGGCACACACAGGCAGCCAGGCAGGCAGTTGGTCCAGCACAAGATATTATATCCTTCCGTCCCTTTCACCCCCCAAAAATGAAAGTTTTCTTGTGTAGGAGCTTACACAAGAAGGGATACTGATGTCCTTTCTTGACTGCCATCCCTACTCATGGTCCTGAACACCTCAGTCTCAAGTTTTTTGCTCCGAGCTGGTAAGTTCCACAGTTATCTGAAGTTCTCATAATTTTTGTCTCTTACGATTCTGATACATCTCTTCAATCACTTGAAAATGCTGTATTTTCATTCATGTAGCTCTCACGGGTTACCTTTGTGAAATAGGCCAAGACTGAGCGGCAGTGTGGATCAAATGTGTGCACAGTTAGCTGCAGGCAGCCTACTGCCTCTGATCCTTGGAAGTCTGCTCCCTCCATTGCAGTACTGTCTGCTCTGACATAAGTACTGCGTGAAAACAGCGTAATTTAAAATGGGTCTATTTGCCCCATCTCCTTCTCAAACTAGCTACTCAGCTCAAAGTTTTGAAGATATTTTGAAAGATGTAAAAGGAAAACATATGCTCTTCTGAAAAAAAAGTAGTTAGATTTATAATGCAAACCTAATGGAATAAGGACTTGTAACACCACTTCTGTAAGAAGAAATATTTATATATAAGCATTTTTGGATTTTGCTAAGTTGACTGTATTCCTTTATATCACTAGTAAAGCATATTCAGAAAGCTAAGTAATTAAGAACTTTTAGGTTTAGCTTCAAAGAGATGATAGGAAAATAACTAGTCAATACCAGAAGGATTCCCAGAGAGATTGACACCAGAAGGAATATTGATAAAACTTTGAAAAGAAGGGTGGAGTTTGATTCATACTAGGAAAAACGTGTCTGCCTCTTTAGGTTCTTATCACATCTCTCAGAATACCTGTAACTAAACATCTGATAACAACAGTTATGTATCATGGGCAAAAGTCTGTTCTGAATGGATGGGCTTAAACTGAGCAGAGTAGAGCTGCTTCAACTAATATTTCAACTTAATTTCCCAATTGCTATGTTACAGCTCTGTTTTCAACAAATTACTTCAGTGAGGCAGCAGAACAAGACTGAGATATCACCTTACATAATTAAAGTTTCCTCTAGGTGCTCATTGTGAGACTAGTAATGAGCAATGTGTTCATAATCCGTCTTTGAAATGTGGCTACAAGCAGCTGTAACAGTCTATTGAACTTGTTCATCTAGGCCAGATGATCTGCCTTTAGTGAACATAATGAGAAAAACAGAATTTAGGTGGTATAAGTATATTCCATCCTGCTTTGAAAAAGAGACATCAGTAATGTTAACAATCCTTAACTTTTTGTTTGTTTATTTCCTTGCATTTGAGCATGGGATTGGATTCCTTCAGTCAGTCTTCCTGAATGAGTGGTTAAGAAAAACCCCACCACCCTACATATTGACTACATATCATATTTCTCTAAGAAGAGGGCTTCTTATAGATCAGCTCTCTGGATGCATGGTATGAAATGCTGGGGAGCTGATGAAAAGAAGAAATGTTGTGGGTTGGTTTTTTTTTTTTTCAATAGAAGAAGGAATAGAAGCTAATTACATTCCTTATCTTGTTTCCTGTAGAAAACCTCTTTTGGCCCTGAACTTAGGCTTATGGTTGAGTCTATAAGTTAAAAAGGTGACTTACTGTAGCAGTAATTACTGGTTTGGTACAAGTTTCCCTCCCCGCATCCACTTCATTTCTTATTACTAAAGCTAATAATAAGAATTCTATTTTATTTCTTTTCAAAAAAAGTTTGTTTTTTCTTTTTCTTTGCTTTTGTGTTTCCTTTTGATTCCTACTTCAAAACCAGTTTTAGACAGCTCTCCCATGATCCTATCACATAATTTTCATATGGACATTTAGGTAATATTAGATGGATAGCAGCTGGGGAACGAGTCAAGGCACAGAGATTTAGATCACATCACCTTCCTTCTGAAGGCTTTATTGAGAATAATTGAAGGAAACAAAACTACTAGAATAGTTCCATGGCAAAATGAAGCTTTTTGTGTATGTGATGTGGGTTTGATCATGACAAAAGAAAAAAACCAGCAGTGCGTATGTTAGTCTTGAAGAGACTGTAATCAAGTTAACAAACATGACAATGGATTGCATTCTTAATATTCAGTGTATTTTAATTGTACATTGAGATAAAATGTCACATCTTCCATTAATTTATAGCTTGCATGTTTTAAAAACCATCTATACCAAGGTGTTATCTTTCCCCTTTTTAACTCAATCTTTATTTAAGATTGATGAATTTGTGGAGGAGTTTCTTCTTCTTTCCCAATCTGTTAAAATACTTTATCCTGGAAAGGCATCTCCGCAGCAGTTTGGCATTGTGACTTTCAATAGCTATCTGCTAGTCCACCTGGACTGTGCGTCTGTTTAAAAAACCTCACATTTCCAAGTGTGACTGACCTTTATTAAAATCATGTGTGCTGTCATTGCATTGCTCAGGTTACATTTCCATCTGAAGACAAAAAGTTTAAAACCAGTTCAGTTTCTAATCACTGTCATCTGACTCTGCTCTTGATAATGTAGTTATTGAGGTGGGGTTGAACTCAGAGGAAGTTGTCTGTCATCACCTACAGTCCTCTAGTTTTGCGGTGTGGAGGCTGAAAGCAGTGGCATGACTGCAAGGGCCTGACTCTGCTAATTAATACTCCAGGTAGTGTGTACACTAAAAAGGTCAAGATTTTACAACGCCTGGCAATGTGAATACAATTAGTTTCTAGCACTATCACTAGTATGAATTAATTGGATAAGGAAGAAACATCTTTGTTATATGTATGAATTTTGGAGGACTTACTCTTGTCACTGTTTTAGCCATTCCCTCCCAATTCCTTTAATTACTTTCTCAATTTATTTTTTGAGGTCTGAAACAGTATATAACATTTGGAAAGAGAAAATGACCAAAGTTATTGTAATGCCCCAAAGCTAAATCATACATTATTAGTAAGCTTATGGCAGAGTTCCTAACTTGAGATTGATGTGTTTGTACAGCTGTTGCTAAAGCTGTGGCTCCAGACAATCGCTAGTTGTTCTAATAAGGTCTTCTGCTTTGAATCAAGAGGATGGGGGAAAAGAGGAAGAGACTGTTAAAATTGCTGTTGGGTTAGTATGTGTATTTAGGTTAGTGTATAACTTCAGTAGGTGAAGAGGAAACAAGTTTTGGGTTTTTTTTAATACTAGCAGTCTAATAACTTGGGATTTTCAAACAAGTAAAATTTGATAAAGTCATTATTTCTTTTGTATTATTTGTTCCTGTAACCCAATTACTATTACCTACTCTTTGTGTTTCATAAGTAGGTTTCTTGACTCACCATATATTCTGTCGGGTTTATTAGAGAATATTTGGAGGATTTCTCATGTGTTGGAATTTTTTAATGTGTTTGGGAAAGAGAGATAATTAAATAAGTCCACTTTCATCTTCTAGAGGCCACTCATATAAATACATAGCAGAGGTTATACTTGCTCAAATTTTTATAGTCCTCTGGACAAAATCAAAAATAACAATGTTGGTTCAGCATTTTAGGTAGATTATATATATGGTTGGGGTTTTTTCTCTTCATAACTGTGAGGCTTGTTTTTCTCACACTTAAGGTAGTCGAAGGGGATTTCCTCCCTATCCGTGTGTATATTCTCAATTTCAAAACTGCACCGGTAGAACTGTGCATCCCCTATTTCCTTTTGAGATCAGATTGCTCAAACTTCCTTGCAATATCTTCGTTAATATGCAGCCTTTTTATTGGAGTCGTGGAGGATGTTTTAAAATCTGCATAGGATAAATTCCTTCCATTGGGATGCTCTGTGTTGCTGTCCATGTTAATATGGACATTTGTTTCATATCTCTTCATAATCTTCCTCTTCTGGACTGATGCACACAGTGGATCAGATAAGCTACTGTGCAGCTTCAGAGCTGTATTTCCAGGACTGGAGTTTATTTTTATCTATTTCCAAGCAAAATAGATCATTTTTTTGCATCAAAAAATTAAAGTAGCAGATGATAAAACCTTACAGCTTAGCGACAGATGAGCAGAAATTAATTGTGTAGTTGCCCCAATTAAAATCTGAAACTGCTTATCACAAATCTTGTCAATAGTGGTACCCGTTTGCAGTATATAACATAAAACTCTCCACCAAGAGCAGAGCTGCATTTTTGCTGCTAACATCACACAGCATGGCTCTTCAAAAGTAGGTTGTACTCAGCATGCATGAGACAAATAGCTTGTCAGCAGTCAGCAAAACTCTGTCTAATGTCTTAAGCACCAGCACTGCCTATAAGGGCCAGGCCCAAAGCTTCTGCCTTCGCTCTTTCCTTTCTTTGTCTCAGAATTCTCTTCTCCCCACTACCTAGCTGCTTGGTTTTGTCAAAGGCAGGAGTGCTGTAACTTGGAGAGGTCGGAAGGGAACTCCCGTTGCCAGCTCCCACTGGTTCAGGAGCTGTGTTGTGCCCTCAGCCAGCTTCCCTCCTGCGCTGGGATCTTAATCTAACCAGCAGCAGCAGTAGTGGGGGACAGGCTGGAGGCAAGGGCTGTGTGCAGCTCTTCTACAGCTTAATGTAGTGTGGAGGCAGCAACCTGGAACAGTCATTCGTGGCATTCACCGCTCCTGTTGCATTCCTTCTCCTGGAAGGAGTGAATGGCCATGCCTTCATCTGATCTTCTGGTTTGGTTGTCCAAAAGTAGTTGGATGTTGCTGATGATAGACATCTGGCAAAATAGCATATAAAGACTTGTTTAAAAACACATCTCGAAACCACCAATACATCAAAAATGGGTGATGTAGCTGAGATTTTATGAAACATCTCAGTGAGAAATTGATCTTGAAAGCTATGTCTTTAAAGGGAAACAGAAATTATATCAGTGCTGTGAGAAAACATCCTTTCTAGTATAGAAAAGCAGTATTTATCTTACTGTTTCTGCACTGAAGAACTTTCACAACTATTGAATGAAAGAAGGGTGTCATCTTAATATTCTTAATTGTGTCATATGTGTCAGCCCCTATGAAGAAGATAACTTCCTATGTAACTTAAATCTGCCAGTGAAAATCTTGCCTATTGTAGGTCTGCAGAGCAGATAATGTTATGTGCTCCTTCATGTAATGGCCCCGCCTGGCCCAAAGCACTCAGTGGAGATTGCACACAAGGAGGAAATTTTTCCTGAAAATTAGAATGTGGACTTCTGTTCATTTGCTCTTACTATAGAACCATATACTGCTTTGGGTTGGAAGGGATCTTGAAGCTTATCTAGTTCCAACCCCCTGCCATGGGCAGTGACACTTTCCACTAGACCAGGTTGCTCCAAACCCCATCCAACCTGGCCTTGAACATTGATAGGGATGGGGCAGCCACAACTTCTCTGGGCACCCTGTGCCAGCACCTCACCACCGTCACAAGGAAGAACTTCCTAATCACCTAACCTAAACTTACTCTCTTTCAGTTTAAAGACATTCCCCCTTGTCGTGTCCCTACATGTCTTTGTGAGAAGTCCCTCTCCAGCTTTTTCTGGGCCCCCATTTAGGTATTGGAAGGCTATGTAAAACAATGCAGGCTCCTGTGCACTTAGTGCTTAGTAGAAATACACCTTTTCCTGGGTGAAATAATTCTGTTCAAATTATCAGGACATTTGCTTTGATCTGTAGATGGGTAAGACAGCGCACTGACACAGAGTGAGAATTTGACTTAAAAACAGTTCTGTGTAACAAAGTTGTCCTTGGCATGCCCTGCCAAGCACATGGATGTAGCTGTCTTTAACTCTGAGCACAGGTGGTCAAAAGAGTGGAGCTGAAATCAAGATGTTGCCTGTTAAAATATAAGCTGTGTGCAGGGAAGCTGAGACTTAATCTATTAAAAGCTTGTGGTTTTCACAAACTGTGAAGCTAAACTTCAGCAGTGTGAGTAACTTTTAATACTTCCTACTTGTGACACAAAATATAGTTCTCCCCAGAAGCAGTAGAGAATAACAGCTTATTGCAAAGAATTAAATATCCCACAATACTGCTCTCCCATTCTGTAGTGCTGCCTTGTGCTTACAGTAATATACATGATTTAGGTTTGGGGTTTTGTAGCCCTGTGGTCTGAATTCCAGAGAGCACAAACAGAACTGCTTCTGTTAACCTGGGAAAGTTTTTTTCTGGCACAGTATCATGCCTTCTTCCTGCCTAAAAAGGGGAAAAAAAAAAAAAGATAGAAACAAGTGTGGATGCAAGACTGTCCAGCAGTTGTAAGAGGAGGACTTCTACCCATCTAAATTTTGTTGGTTTAGCTCCTGGATAGCAGCTGATGTGTTTACAGATCTCTTTGTGTGTGAGCTACAGGGCATGTGAAATTAGTTAAAAGTTTAAATATAAACCCTTGATTTTACATTTACAGGGTAGGAAAGCAGGAGATATTAGGAAAAAAAACTAATAGTAAAGTAGCAATAAGTATATTAAACCCTTCAGACATATACCGTTAATTTTCTAACTCAAATGAACACTGTGGGGGTTTTGCCCTATATCATAGGTTTTCTTCATTACTTCCTCTACTGCAGTTGCAAATATGTTTATTAGATGACGTACCTCAATTTCAGAAAGATCTTTGCAAGTTATTAAGATGACAGTGTCTGTCTTGGGGGAGGGGGGAGGAGGGTTTGGGTTTGGGGTTCTTTTTAATTATAGACATGCTTGTGGGCCAGCTTAGTATCTCATTAAGAGAAACTGAAGAGTATCTAGTCTCAGGTTTAGAATTCCAATCTATCTGATACCAACAAAATCATCTTTTGATGACATGGAAGACTTAATTATTAAATACATTTCAATCCAAGTACTCTGGACTAGTGTATCAGTCAAAAATAATACAGATAATGCATTAATCAGAGAAGATATACCAAGAACTCTTTGTTTACACACTGAAAATATTACAAATTGTATTTAAGTGTAGTGTATAACTTGAAATAAAAGGCAGGAAAAGTTTGCTGACCAGAGGTGGAGGAGTGTGTTTGTTCCACTCCAGAAACAAAGGTAATTGAAGGATTTTCTTCTGTGTATTGAGGACTAGCTTTCTGCATTTTGTGCTTTACTTTTTGTCTTAAGAAACTGGTTTCATGGAAATTATTGCACTATCTCTCTATCATAAGCAAAATCTTGCTCTTCTCAAAGGGCATGGTGGAAATCTCCCATTTACAAGCCTGATAACACTCAAGCTGCATTGTCTTTAAATGGTAATTGCTTTAATGGTGGCTTGTTGAGGTTCAAACACATCTAATGTCTTTTGATATATATTCCAGTATTGGTTTACAACAAATACTCAGTGAGAGTAGTCTAAAGAGGATACCCAGCAGGACAGAAATAAAATTCCTAACACACAGGAAAGTATCTGAATAGTTTTGTACATGGCAGATTGATAACCTCATACTTCACAAGCAGTTCCTAGGCAGAAACTGTGACTGTGTGTCCACAAATAAAATAAACCTCATGCTCTTTTTTCAAGCTTTACCCATCTCATGTAATAACAAACAATGACTGTGTACGCAGGCAGGGATTTATGGGCTTTTGTCATTAGATGCTTGTAAACTTTGATTCTTCTGACAGTATGTTAACTTAGCTTAGATTGGGGCACGTTTATAGGTAGATGTGGGCTTGGGAGATCGCTGAGCTCTAGCTGTTTCCAGGTGGCATATTAAACTTGGAAATACATAACTGTATTGTGTTTTGGACTAAGAAGCAGCTCTCATTCCCAAATATTCGTAACATACCTGCATGAAATCTTATTGATCAGCTGTTTAATTGCTCTGTGATGATTTTCTGGGATTTTGGTCATAGAATCATAGAATAGTTAGGGTTGGAAAGGACCTTAAGATCATCTAGTTCCAACCTCCCTGCCAGAAGCAGGGCTCCTAAAAGCTGATGGTGGATGGCAGGTCTGCAGAGGCAGTATGACACACCAGCTGGGCTTACTAGGTTTGCTTTGCTCCATTTTCATGGAGATGGTGAAATGTTCTTAGTTGGTAGTTTGGAGCATTTGGGATTTAGAGGTGCAGAGCAGGCATCAAACATGCTAGGTTTGATTCCCTAGGTAAAGGAGTCATTTTTTTGTAGCCCCTTGCGCTAAAACTCTAAAAACAGCAATATGGAAATAGTTAATATGAAGCAGAGTCTTTCAAGTCATCAACTAGCTTTAACATGGCTGATTTATTTTTTAGGGGAAGAAAACAGTTTATTAATAGCAGATGTGCATGTTTCTAGTGTTAAGAAAGCTGGGACTCAAATGAGAATTCCCATTTCCTTTCCAGTTTCAAAACTTTGCCTGTTCATTGGAGGTAACTTTATCTTCTAGTTTGAGGGGGTCAGAACCCATGCTGCCTGCTCTTTTTCTTTAGCTTCAAAAATGTATTTATGGACTCTCGGTGAACTCTCTGACCTCATCAACAGAGCAACATATGTGGTTTCTACTTCGAGAGAAATGGCAGTTAAATGCCTTCTTTTCTGATTGTGGCTATGGATTATAAAACAAAGCCCATCCGTTAGGGTTTTTTAAATGACTTTATTGAATTACAGAGCTGTCGCAACTTGAGCAAATAACAATTTTTAAAGATTTGATGGTTTCTTGTGGGATTTCTGGTCCTGTGTGTATGATCATTATATGTGTATTGCCTTTTTTCTCTCCCAGAGATGGCCATCTGTTGCATTTATTCTTTTCTAAAAGGGAATCTGACACTCACTAGAAAGTTTACTGTACTTGAAACACAGTTGGGGTTAGCATACCCCAAATTTATTCCATCTGTTTTGGTTTTAGAAGTCCATGTTGTTCTTGGTTTAATTTTGAATACTCCTTTTTTCCTCTTAGCATGTTTTAGTGATAAAATATTCTTGAGCAACCCTAGAAAAACAATTTGCTATGTAGTCATAAAGGAAACAAAGCCAATTTAGTGTAAACAATCCCAAGCATGGTAATCAATGAAACCAAGTCTGTATCTCTAATTATATAGATAGAAGTAGCACAGTGCTGGGGCAGAGGGAGGTAAGACACACCCCTGTGGCTGTTCTCATAGTGGAGGTGCAAAGTCATTCTGTGCTCTTGGAAACGCGTGCATTGGCTATCGATATTCCCTAATGCTTGGATCTGCAATGCCTTTACATAAATATACAAACTTGAGCACCTAGAGTTTTTCATGACTGTGCCTCTAGTATTGTAACTGGTCTCCTGAGGAGAAGATGGGAGTAAGAATTGGAGAATCTGGACTGCTGTCAGCTGGGATGGGATGGGAAAATGGATGATAAATGGTCTCACTGAGAAAATACTGGCATGAAATGTTTGTAGCTAGTATTAACATTGACCTATAGGGCTGTAGGGATGTTTTCAGCAAATTTAAGGAGAGGTGAAAAATCAGCTCTGATCTATGAAGGAGCTTGTGGGTTGGTATTCCATTCAGGTTAGTACTGGTGATATTAGATCTCTTTTTTTGTTGTTTTGTTTTATTCTTTTAAACATCTTTTTAAATAAAATTTGGTGTTTAAGCTGATATATTTATGGCAATGCAGTATTTTTAACTCATTTTAAGCTTTCCCTTCATCCCCAGTGCTTTCATGCTCTAAAGAGCAAAAGTGGAACAGTGGTTTTTGGTGTACTGCTTACACTTTGTCCACTTTTATGATTCCCTGAAGCCGTAATAATACTTCAATAAATACTTCATATTAAATCATGCAGAAGAGAAGATGAGAAGCAGTTACATGCTGCATGCCAAATGAAAACTAATGCTGTGTGGGTGGATATGGCTAAAGTATGTGCTGCGAAACATGTCTGGCTAACTTTGTTTTGCCTCTTAGATCCTCTCCACTTGAGCAAAATGTGTTTGTTTCTCCTGCTCTCTTCCCTTCTCCTGGCCACAAACTCTTGGCCAACTTGGTTAAGAGTAGGAGTGGTACAGCATAAGTGCAGTCAGGCAAAAGTACTCATCTTCTGCAGTTTTGGGGGCTCTGCATTGTACTGCTTGGTTTTAGAAGAAATGCAGTAGTTAAGTGTTGATGTATGGATCAAAAGGATGGGTGAGAATTGGAGGAGGTGAAGCACAGGTTTTCTAAAAAGAAAAATGGGTTTATTAACTGCAAGCATGTTACATGCTGAGGGATAAGTATGTTTATGTAACAGTAAATTTTACACAATCAGTTTCCATACCACCACACTCCCCTTTCCTTAGAAAGGAGTAATTGTAAAGGACAGAAATGGAACAGATACAAAAATACAGAGCAGTACATAGTGATCTTTCATGTAGGCTCGACTGCCTTTTTTTTCTTTTTTTTTTTTTTCTTTTAATAAACAAGTGAATGTGCTCTGTTTTGTTTGTATGGAAGGAACTTTTATGAACCGTTATTGGGAGGAAAATGTATACAAATGGAAGGGAAACTTGGCTAAGTGATTATAACATCCTCAAGCTTGGAAGTCTTAAAAACATAGCATTTAATCTGTGCTTTAAGAAACCTATTTACAAGAACACCAGCACTGTTTTCTACTTTTCTGTGTTCCATTTACCAAGTGGCAGAAGCTTATTTATTGAGATACCCTTCAGCTGATGTTTGCTATGATTTCTGAAGCAAGGCATCTGATAAAAATCAAAAGATGTATGATTCAGTAATGGTAAAGTTAAGTTTGGTGAATGAGCAGTCAAACTAACTTATTACAGAGGTTTAATAGGAGATTGTTTGGATTCCTGTGGAGAGCTTACAGATGGTTGCGAGTTTTATTTGGAATTTTTTAATAAGCAGACTACTTTTTTTTTTTTTCTTTAATGAAGTAGAAAAATCTGTTGTGATGAGGATGCTTGATGGCTAGTAGGCTTGCTTCTCTTACATATGTGCTGAGGGCCCTTAAGCAGTAAGCCGGGGGCCTTGAGGGATACTCAGATTGCAAGTTGAAAACCATTGTCGTAGATAATTAATTTCTTCCTTATGTTTCCTGCTTCAACAAGAAAATAATGTGGTAATTCTGTAGCACTGCTATTCCAAGATTTAGAGACAAAGCCAACTGGTATAATTCTGCATCTGCATTTTGATAATGCCTGTTACTTAAAGTCTTGAAACGAGGTTAATGGCATCATAGGAAGTGTCCATACCCATGTGCAGCACAGCTACAGCTGTGGCTAGAGAAGAATTCTGTAGATGAATCCTGATTCTGGGTGGCTTACTTCAAAGTGTTAGCAATTAGCCTGTTAGACTGAAGTATGCTTTAGAAAGTTTATCTTCAGCTTTATGGAAATGTGTTGAAAGTGGTGGTTAATAGCAATGATTACATATGTGTTCATACAGTATAAGCTACAAGAGTTCTTGGCATCAGAACCAAACTGTCTTAATGGTCACATGCCATTTATGTTTTATTAGAATAGAGAAAAGTCTTGACAAACAGCCTGATAGATCACAATTTTGGATTACAAGGAAGAGATGCCCTTTCTGGAGCAGCTTGAACAGTGAAGAAAAAATAAAAACCCGTAACTTTATATTCACATTATATGTCTCTTTCCCCATCTCAGTTCAAAACCATAATTTTACTTTATGGAAATGAAGCAGGCTCACATACTTGTGTGTAAATCCAGTGCATTTGGGTGTTCACAATGAGGTGTAATGCTACATCAGTGCGACCATATTATTCAACACAATTTAAACTACCTCTGGTCAGACTGGCAATATGTCTGTTATGGCAAAGCTGCCAGAAGTGATCTGAACATCTGTGTCAAGCTTCAAGAAGGAACACAAGCACTGCATTTCACTCCCAGCAGTAGAAACATACAGCAAAACATTTGTGTCATCTTCATATAAACCATCTATTCACAGAAGTGTGCATACAGGAAGAAAAACAACTCGTATTTGACAACCCAGGAGAGTCTTGTTAATACCCTAGTGGTAGATAATGTTCATAGGAATGGTATTATGAAAATGTGTCCAGAAAAAAAAGCATGGTTTTAGGAAAAGAGAATTGCTGGTGGGGGAAAGCATTGTGCAGCATGAAAAATAGCAGTCTCACAATAGCTAACCAGGGAGTGTTTATCATAAGCATACAGTCCAGTTCACGTGGCAGGACCCTCAGTGGGAAGGTAGTATTGACTGCATGTGCATATAACTATGGCCTGAGAAAAGCGTATGCTTTGATTACAGAAGTTCAGGCTTTGTCATGCTGAGAAATACTGCTGATGCTGGGATTTGAGCAAATGGGCTTTTAAACATCGATGTGCTGTGACTTCTTAAAAATCAAACAAAACAACAGCCAAAACTCTGGGTAGAGATTTAAGCAAAAGAAAGACGTTTAGCACTTTTCTGAATTCTTCTTCCCCCTTTCCTAAGGTTAGGGAAAATAAATAAATAATGAAAGAAACTGGAGCATTTATAATTAAAGATGGTGCTTGAACAATAGTTTACTTATCTCACTGAGGCAATTATTTTTGCACTTCACGTCCATGCTCAAAGCAGTATACATTAAAATATAAACAAGCATATCTTTCCACAAATGTAGATGACATGGAAAGTAAAATCCACTATCAAATGAGCATCAGCAGTGGTAAGTTTGAATTATAATTGAGGCAAGAGTGACTTTGTGAAGCTTGACTGCTGCCAGCATAAAGAAGCTGCTTATGTACGAGTAGCCACATTCAGCATGTACACTGATGGTTGTGGTGTCGTTAAAGGCCAGTTTACTTCAAAATAATGTGGTCGATTCATCCATAAGTCCAGTCTGATATCCATTATTACATATGTAATTTTCCTTGTTTCTCACCTAGCAGTGTTTAAGCTTTTAAATGCACCCCTCATTCTTCTTCCAGATTCCCTTTCAGTCTCCAGCAATGATGCCAGTCCTCCTGCTTCAGTAACATCACTTCAGCCCCACATGATTGGTGCACAGAGCTCCCCGGGCCCCAAGCGCCCTGGCAACACGCTGAGAAAATGGCTTACCAGTCCTGTGAGGCGTCTTAGCAGTGGAAAAGCAGATGGGCATGTCAAAAAACTGGCCCACAAGCATAAGAAGAGTAGAGAGGTTCGTAAAAGTGCCGATGCAGGCTCCCAGAAGGACTCTGATGATAGTGCGGCAACCCCACAAGATGAAACTGTTGAAGAGGTAAGTGTTCAGGGCAGCTTCCCGAGACTTAGGTTTATGTTCTTCAAAGATGTTAATGTTGTCAGGTGACTGTTGTCTCCTCAACGGACTGTCCAGCACTTGAGTGAAGTGGCATGTGCCACGTGCTCATTCTTGATGACTGCTGTAACCTGCATAAGGACTGTGGCAGGCAATTTGTGCCCTTCTGCACTGAGTATTAGTAAAGCTCTGTGGAGAAGGATCTCTAGTTGAAAAAGAGAAATGGGAGAGTAAAAAGTTGTTCTTTGGCTTTGTCATCTTACCCCACTCAGAAAAGCAGCTTTGTAAGTAAAGGTGCTTCATGTTCTGGGAATTATCAGGTCATTCTGTGCTTCTTTTCCTTTTGTTGTTGAGGAATCAGGGAAAATGCAGGGAGAGCTGCTTAACTACTTAAAGCTGTTAAGCAGTTGAGCAAGAGTTAGAGCACAGAAAAACTACTGGCCCTTCAAATCAAAAGGTAGTTACCAATGGTCAGATAATAAACATGGCAGTTTTCATTGGAGGGAAGGAAATTGTAAACTGTTCCACGTATTGTCATCAAGGACATCTGCTGAAGGTTTCTTTTCCTCCCACAAACATGTGCCCATCTTTCTAAGCCTGGAACTCATGTTATGAGCAAACCATGCCTCTGGTTAGTTGCAGACAGAGCCAAGTTCTCTTCTGTTACAGAACTGTGTTTGAGGCTGAAATGAATGTCATCCTTACTGCTGCCAAGGCCACAGCCACTTGCATGCTATCCAGTTACTCCCTTTTACTAGGCTTGAATCTCACTAATGGTTTTGGTAGCTATCGTACCAAAACCATTTCAGTCTCAGATGCCCAGTTAATTGTTTAGTACATTTTTTTTTTTCTTACTCCGTATGTATTTTGCTGCAATCTTGGAACATCAGTGAAGTTGCACAGTAAATGTAGGGAAAGAAAATCCTAGACTTGACAGCATGGCAAATTGGGATATGAGGTTTGGGAAGAATTACTGGCCTCTGTCCTTCAATGCCAAGCTGCAGAAAGAGACCCCCTGTGATGCAGTTGTAGCATTGTTTCGGAAGTATCTATTATTCTGCAGCTCTGTGAGTAAGGGAAAACCTAAGGCCTTTTTTTCTTTTCTGCCTTACAGTCAGGAAAAAAAACATTAACCATCTATGCTATCTCCTTGTAAAGATAGTTGAATTATCCTGCAAGATCTGTTACATTAAACTTTGGCTAATTGAAATCATAGTTCCTTGTATAGTTGGAAGGACTGTCTTTTAACGCAACTGTAAAAATCATACAAGCAGTCTGCTCTCACTACTTTACAGGGGAGAGGGCAGAAAGGATAATTGACAAAATACTTCATGTTGTAATGGAGTTTTTTAATACCCTTTAGAAGTCTTGTCCAAGTCAGAAGAATGTGGCTCTTTACAGAACTGAACTTGGAAAGCAGGCACTTTCCTGTAGTAAATTTTAGGCTGAATGGCTTGTTCTTAATATCTTAATCCATCTACTTTTACCAAACACTGAAAACTACCTTTGGCATCCGTTTTTCCCCCCCTCTGTGTTGAGAAGTAGCATTGTGTGTGTAAGATCATCTTGATTTGTTGGGAGAGGGGTGAATCTACAGAACAGACTTGTGTAAGACAAGCTTGTAATAACAAGCTTTGTGCTGTTGAGGAAGTAGCAGAGCTCAAATGTCTTGATTTTATTTACAGAGAGGCCGGAATGAAGGGCTGAGCAGTGGCACTCTCTCCAAGTCATCCTCTTCAGGAATGCAGAGCTGTGGAGAGGAGGAAGGCGAAGAGGGAGCAGATGCTGTACCGCTTCCTCCCCCAATGGCAATTCAGCAACACAGTCTTCTCCAGCCCGACTCACAGGATGACAAGGTAGGAGGGAGAAGCAGGGAAGGCTTTGCATGTTAAGACAACCTTTGCACAAATCTTTCTTCTGTTTTCAAATGCCTCTGTAATGTATGTAATACCACTTTGTGGTAGATGGAAGGGCTCACTTAGGCTACTTCAGACATTAAGAGGGTCTCCCTTGTAAAAAGTGTGAATTAAATGCTTCTCTATTTTTCCTGCACAAGTATGGAATTGTTCCTACTCACACTTTAAATGTGGAAACAGGCTGCTTTGCATGTGTGCAGGCCTGTTTACATCTGATTGATGCCATATTTAATGACTAGAATGTCATTGTGTTATAATCATACCTTTGGGTACTTAGGTTAAAATTCTATGTGCAAATACAGTTTATCTGGATAAATTAACAATTGTACATAACTTTTTTAGATCATAGGCTGTTCACTAAGCCCTACTGATTTGGATAACCTCTGTTTAGGGAAAAAAATTCCTATGTACATGCCTTAGCAGAAGGAGCTGTTCACATCAACTATAAGATTTTTTCATCTTGGGTTTTTTGAACTTCTTTTTTTGGGTGCCTAAGAAACATGTGTACTAAGAAGTTAATATCCAAATAAGGCTAATAATTATTGTGGTTCAACCCCAATTAGCTGACAAATAAGCCCCACACAGCCACTCACTCACTCCCCTGCCCCAGAGGGATAGGGGAGAGAGAAAAGTGAGAGAGCTGGTGGGTTGAGATAAAGACAGTTTAATAGATAAAGCAAAAGCCATGCACACAAGCAAAGCAAAACAAGAAATCATTCACTGCTTCTCATAGTCAGTCAGGTGTTCAGCCATCCCCAGGAAAGCAGGGCTCCATCATGCGTAATGGTTACTTGGGAAGACAAACGCCATCACAGTGAATGTCTCCCTTTCTCCTTCCCTCAGCTTTATATGCTGAGCATCACATCATATGGTATGGGATATCCCATTAGTCAGTTGGGGCCAGTTGGTCTGGGTTTGTTGACTTCCAGCTTCCTGTGCATCCCCAGCTTGTTTGCTGGTGCAGTGGGGTGAGGAGAAGAAAAACCTAGGCTCTGTGTAAGCACTGCTTAGCAATAACAGAAACATCCCTGTTTTATCAATACTGCTTCCAGGACAAATCCAGACCATAGCCCCATACTAGCTACTATGAAGATATTTAACTCTACCCCAGCCAAAACCAGCCCATAATCCAGCTGTTTTTTATAAACAATAGCATGTTACAATTTAAGGTAAAAAATTTTGCATCAGTAATGCAGTTCTGGATGCACGTAGCTACTGCGTGAAGGAGATCTTGCTTGCATATGATCTGTTTTTCTTAAATGTTACCATATTCATACATTGAGATGGTTGATTTCAGGGAACGAGTATCAAGCCTGGAAATAGAAGTTTTTATAATGTAAACAGCCTGGACTTGTGCAGTGAATGCACACATCACTTCCTGTTTTGCTGCTTAAAATTTTTAACCTTTGTAGTCTATAACACTGAATATTGTTAGTGAAATTTGTGGCTGGTTACTCACTGTTCTCAGTGATGCAGATGTTGTTGATAACCTTGACTGATTTATTTATTTCTGTTCCTTTGTTTCTTTTAAAAACATTGCCTTTAAGTGAGGATCCCACTCATTCCTGCAGCTATCATTTGTAGGATCAAAACTGCTGTTTCCCATGTTCTCTGTGTATTTTATTCCTACATGTTTTCTGAATTGAAAAAGTGTAACATAGGAGTTGGGGAGTTAATATGTTGGGAAATATTCCTAAAAACAAAAGAAGCAGAAACAGGCCAGCTTCTAGACCTGAGAGAATATTTTAATCACTAGAAAATAATAGTCTCAGTCTGAGGCTTAGAAATAGAATAAAAATCATGTTCGTCAAAATACATTACTGATAAGCTGCCATTTGTGCATGTCCCTTATTAAAGAAAAAATGACATGCAAGTCTTACATAAAGTTCTTCAGATAAAAATGGATTTTGCTTATATAGGTCTCTTTACACAGCACAACAGTAATGTGAAGGAATGCGCTTGTAAGTTAGTGTCCGCTCACTTTTGTATTTCTGGTGCAAGGTCAGACCCTTAACAAAGTAAGGGTCTTTGAATAGCTTTCTATCCCAAGTAATTTGACTTTCACTTCTTAAAGGTTAACATGCACTCTCTCCAGTAAAAACAGTTTTTAAAGTAGCGTAAACTGCATCTTAGACAAGACTTCTCAGAAGATAAAATTTGGTGAAGTTAATATTACACCCTAATTTTTCAAAACATATAAATAATGCTGCTTCTGTTGTACACTGGTTTTATGCAACATCTGTCCTACTGCATGGTGGGAGGCAAAGAAGTCCCCTCATGTGGCATTCTAGGAGGTTGTGAATGTCTCCCTGAAGTCCACACACCAAGACATACCACCGATTTGCAGTACCTAAAGCAAATGCTTTATTGGAGCACAGAAGTGAGAAGCCAGAGCGAAGTTTTACCCAGCAGAAGTCAGTTGGCCCTTTTGACGGAGTTACTGATTATTAAAAAGCTTGCAAATGAATTCCCAGTTGTCTGCCTTCTGGGTGGAGTCATCCTTCACATTCCTGCCATGCTCTGTGGTTTCTTGGGTTGCTCAGCTCCCCTGGATCCCAAGGAATGTCTTCTCCTTTCCGTGACCTCAGAGGTTTGGCTTCCATCTGTGCTTCACTGCAAACATTTCTCATTCTCAGCACTCGTGGTCTACACTCCATGCTGGAAACTCTGCTTGCTGGGTTTCTCCCTGCCTGTCCAGCCTGCTGTGGATTCCAACAGCATCTTATACCTGAGCGTGCTCAGTTGCTCTCTCCACGTTCCCTTGTTTTGTGGGTGTATTCTGTTCCCAGAGTACATCGTTAGGAAGCTCAGCAGGCAGACTTCATCTAAGCAGCTCCTTCTTTTTCAGACAGTATGTGATATAACCACATGAACTGAAAAGCAACCAGTCCTGAAGTTTTACCAGCAGTAACACCCCGTATACTCACTTAGAGCAGTAACAGAGAGAAGGGAGCTTGACCGGAGTGTGATTCCAACACTTCCAGTGTTTTGTAAGGCTAAGCTGAGCTCCATATCCAAAGTGAAAACTGGCATACAAGCACAGCTTTGGGAAAGCTGACCAACAGTCAGATGTCAGGAGCATACAGTTGCGTAAAAGATAGGCTGGCTGTGCGATTGCTCAGGCTTTGATGTGCATGCACCATTATGTCCTAGGTCATGCTGAGTTGTCTGATATCACTAAATAACATAACCATTTTCTCCCCTAAGAGCTCATCTTCACAGTATGCATTCTTGCCTTCATTAGAACCATTGCACACTTCATGGATTTACATTTGATGGCAGTTTACAAGTTGTTTGCATTGATTTTTGGATAAGCAGTATTAAAGTCTCAAGATCAGTTATGCTAATGTGAAACTAATTATTTTTGCTTTTTTGTTTTCTCTTTTTGTAAACTCTGATGCAGCATTATGTTGACTTGTGTTCTGTCTCTGCTTTGGCTCAGTTCCCATATCTTTCCATTTAAAGTTGTCTGTATTTCCTTTGCTTACCTAACCCTTGTTTTCCTTTCCAAATAAGGCAAATATGAGACAAACTATCAAAAACCTGCATATTTTTTGTTGTTGTTGTGGAATTGACTTGCAGGGAACCTTGTTACACCCATGCTTGATTTGAGCAGAACCTCTTGTGTTAAATCATTGTATGTGCCATTTCTTTGTCCAGTTTGTTGGAAACATTTGCAGGACAGCTTACCCTGTGCTACATGATGTTCACTGTGCTGTTTGTAATATGAAGTCAGGTTCATATTACACCCTGTTTCCACTTTCCAGTTATTCAGTAATAAATGTAATATGCAAACTCTGTTTGCAAATTACTGAGGCTGAATTTAATGGCTCTCTCCCAGAATCCTTTACTGTGAACACCTTTTACCTTCAGTTGTATCTATAAGCTGGCATTTTGTAGCTTGTGAGGCCAGAGATCATCTGTGCTCTACACATACCATTGGGGAAAATGGATGGCACAAGGAATGGTGAGCTCAATTTCCCCTCTGGGCAATATACCCAAGCTCCTTTAGAAAAGTAAATGCCCCTGAGTTACTGGTGTATTTTATTTCTTAGCTTAATGATGCTTTCTCCTTTATTTTGAGTCGTCTTGGTTCCTGTTACTGTTCTGCAGTTGTTGTTTTGTTTAACAAGCAATGAAATGTTAACAAACTGTTGTCTGTTGGGTTGGCTCAGGCAATTTTTGTAGCTATTTATCAGGCATTATCATAATGAGCAAGATGAAGGGTATTTTCTTGACTTCTGTTGCATGGAGGAACAGGAATTTTTATCCCAGCATTTAACTTTTGGGGGGTTACTTAAAGTTTCCAGTGCCAGTTGCCCAAGTTGAATGATCCTGGTATTACATTACACTGACAGTTACTGTCAGGTACTTTGTCTGACAGAGAAGTGAAGGAAATCTGTTAATACTTGAGCAAGTACCAGGCTAACTCTGGGATTCTTCTTCCTTTGTGTCATTACACAGACATCTTCTCGATTATTGGTGCGGCCAACCAGCTCTGAGACACCCAGTGCAGCAGAACTAGTCAGTGCAATTGAAGAGCTCGTCAAAAGTAAAATGGTGAGGCTGACTGGCGGATGCATATCTTTAAGGAAGTTGTATCTTCAAGTCCCTACTTGCTATTCAAAGAAAAGCTATATATACATTTGACTTGTAAAACTTGATGCCTGTTGCAAAAGTGACATTTCTGGAATTGTGTTTTGTGCGCCCTCTTTTGTAAAAGCACTTATTGAATAGGTAAATGGTTTTGTAGGGATGCAAATAGTAATAAAAGAGAGAGAGAAGAGTAGCAGAAAATATATGCTGTATTAGTAGAAATTCAACACAGTCATTTGTAAAAGGGAACATTGGTAGTCCGTATGTCTTTCAGGCAGCCTAACAGTGGATATAATTTAATGATCCATGCATACTGTCCCTGGTGGAGATGTTCTCATTTCACAGTTATAGCCAAGGGTCAGCTTCCCCTGGTTTGTGGGCCAGTCATATCATTACTGGGTTTTTACTTTTTGTACAGAAAGAAAAAAGAGTACAGCTGAGGCCCGCCCTGATGAAGTAACTGTATCTTCCATTAAAGGCTGTATCACATGCAAGGAAAATGTGATACATAATTGGAACTTAAATCTAGTAAATGCTTCATAGAAGCTTGTTCATATTGTTTCGCCCATGGCTTCTCCATCTGTTACACAAACAGAAATGCGTGGAGTCCATGCAAGGGAAAAAGTGTATCTGGCAGAAGAGACAAAGTCTCTTTCCTAGGATCTGAACTGTCATGAAGCTCAAAAGCAGCATTGACAGTGTAGTGCTATTTTCTTCACTAAGTCAGTATTTTGGTTAGTTAATGTGAAAAACAAAATGTCTGACAAAGAATGCCACTTCTGTTGTGTTAAAAAATGCAAGATCCAAATAATCTCCTTTAAAAATGTCCTGCTTATTGTTGAAAATAACTTCCATATGCAAGAACTGAAGTATGACAAATATAATTTAATCCCTAGCGATAAGCACACATCTGTGTAGCTTCCACTACAGACATGCATACATTTTTAACAGGATAGTCTGGCTTTTCGCCCTTGCTGCACAAACCAGCTGAACTGCCTTCTTGTAAAGGAAAGACTGGCATAGCTCAAATGTGCTTCTACAAGATCAGGTTATATGTCATGGAAAGCCAAGCTGTTGGCTGGTTTCCTAGAAGCTTGAGACCTCCTTTGCCAAGATACATTATAATAATAGATCTCACATAGGTTCCCTTATACAGCTGCATGTAAATGTGTCTTCTGAACAAAGGGGAAATAAATCAGTCTTGATGTCTGTCTTGAACACCTTCTCAGGCCCTGGAGGACCGTCCAAGTTCCTTGTTGGTAGATCAAGGTGACAGCAGCAGTCCATCCTTCAACCCTTCAGATAACTCCCTTCTCTCCTCTTCATCACCAATAGATGAGATGGAAGAAAGGAAGTCCAGCTCCTTAAAAAGACGACAGTAAGACCACATTTTTGCTTCATTTTTCACCATGTTTTGAAGAGAGAAAGGCACTATTTAAAAAATGTCCGTTTTGAGCTAGCATTAGAAGCTGTTAGTCTTGAAAGCAGTAAGACTTGTGTTAGGTGTCAAGCATGTAGTTACATTATGCAAAGGAGCACTTTTTTCTCAAACATTAGTTGCAGTTTCAATTTCCTGTGATTTTTAATCATACCTGTGACTTCTGTCACATGTCAGTCTCAGTCTTCTTCAGGAAGATGCTGATCTTTAAATGTTCAGAGGGCAATTTGGCTTCAAAAAGCTGGTCATTCCTCTTGTTCTGTTCCACCACACCCTTCATTTTTTTTTATGTGGTAGTAAACTGTTACCATATTAGAACAAAATTATGCCTTGTTTCAAAATCATTTAAATCTGTGGGTAGAAATAACACTTCATACACTTAAGATTCTACAGGCCAGAGACATAATAGCATTTTATTTAAAACAGTACTTAAATGTTTAATTTTAATGACACACGTAAGAAAACATCTGACTTTAGATAAACAGAACCAAGTCTGCTCCAGTTCCAAAGTCAAAGCAGCATCTTGCCTAGAAAGAATGTGCATTAACTCTTCTGCTTATCAAATCTATGTGACTGCAAATGTGTAAAAAGTTGCCATTAATCCTCTTTAAGGCTCTTGTTTCATTTTTTAATGAAATGTGTTCACCATTTTCTTTCCATTGTAGCTATGTCTTACAGGAATTAGTGGAGACAGAGCGAGATTATGTACGAGATCTGGGTTACGTAGTTGAGGTATGATATTTTTCATTCTCTTGATTTTATTTTTTCTAAATCTGATACTGACCAGTTGGGTAGCTTGAGCCTCACTTTTTCTTTTTTTTCCCCTCTCAAAACAGGAAGAAACTGTAAATGTGAATATTTACATTCAGAGTTTTTTCTCCTTGAGGAACATTGCATCAAATCTTATTCAATTCTTTCTTCTGTTACTGTGTGCACCTTACTGTTCTTCTAAGGAGTACAGTTCTTTGTCATTTAAGATCACCACCTCTGGCCTAATGGTGTCTTAGACTAGATGGTTTTATTTAGCACAGGTAAAATAAAAAAAGCATTGAGGCTTAACACAGAACAACTATCCTGGATTTGGAAAACTTGCTTCCTCTCCTGCTGCTAGGCTTCTTTTAGATTTCCTAGTTTCTCCTTCACATCTTCCTTAAGTCTTCAGCTACCAACAAAATGCACTTGGAAGAGTAGAGAGAATGAGCATGACAGTAGATCTTCTGCATAACAAGGTTCAACTCAAACTCTGGTTTAGGGAAAGTAAGATTGGCATTGTGATAGCCTTTTAGTATTTAAAGGGTGCATTAGAAGGTTATGAGCAGATGTACTTTTGTAACTAACAAAATGATTCCTGGCAAAAATGCTAGGCATCAAAACATAAACTCTACAAACTAGTGAGACAACTATATATGCCCAAGAAAAGAGAAGATGGGAGTATAACATAGTGTAAAAGGAAATCCATTGCAGCCAGAATGCTTGAAAATAGAATTGATGTTAAATTTTTTTGGTGTTCAGTTTGTTCATACCGCAAGTAGTAGTCCATGAGGTGCAGTCCCATATGCAGTGCAGCTGCTTTCTTTCTCAGCACACTTTGATATAGGGTTAGTGTGAATGACTGAAATAAGAAACACTGAGCAAAGGAGTACAGAAGCCAGTTTGGTGGCTCTGACATTGACTTGGTAGCAGCCTTCCCTGGCAAAACATTGCAGCTGCTTCAGACAAGAAGAAGGGCTGGTGAAGTTACCTCTATGCTTTGAGCCTGTTCAGGCAGGCTAAATTAGCTAGGGTGAATTGATCTTTCTAGCACTGGGCAGTGATGTGTAGGCAACCTCAAGCCAGTTTGTGATATTTTGTGTCTCTGCTCTATTATGCTATGTTAAAGAACAGGTTTTTGGTTTGTTTTTGTATCCCAAGCAAGCTGGTGTCCTGAGCAGTTTGGACAGCTTCTGGGAAAAGGGGGATTAAAAGGTGACTCACCTTTTAAAGTTTAATGTTCACAGTGAATTTCTTTGGACTGTTGCAGGGCTATATGGCACTTATGAAGGAAGATGGCGTACCTGATGACATGAAAGGCAAAGACAAGATTGTATTTGGAAACATTCACCAGATTTATGACTGGCACAGAGAGTACGTATAAACTTGGAAACCATCTGCTGAACAGTTCTACCTAAAAACTAGACTGACTTTAAGAAATCAGGGTTTTTTTTTTTCCTGAAATATTCAGATAGAAGGTAAATACAGTTGGTCTTCTGCTTTGAGTTGTAGATACAAATGTTGGTATGAAGATTTGCTTTAAACAAGGATGCTTATATAAAGCAAGTGAGAATTAGTGTGGATTGTATTATGTAGAAGTTTGTACATTGTTTGAAGCTTTGCTTTCAAAATTGTTTTCATGAAGAATACAGTCTAAAGAATTTGTTAGGGGTTAGCACGGCAATATGAGCACCTCAGGGATTCTGACTAGGAAGGAGAAAACTTTCAATCAATAGATGAAATTAAAGAATTCTATTAATGAACAACAATTTTTCATCTTGGTATGGGTTCAGTGTGTTTCTTTGGAAATATATATTAAAATATTACACCATTAACATTGTCATTTTGGGCATATATTAATATCCAAAGCTGCTGCTAGGGAACACAAAGTTGATCTTGCAGTAAGACCACTTTGCCTTGCAATTAGTTACCTGTTGCTGTAGTGTGTGCTATCAGAAAAAAGTACTTATTCTATTTATGTTCAGCTTCTTTTTAGGAGAGTTGGAGAAGTGCCTTGAAGATCCAGAAAAACTGGGATCCCTGTTTGTTAAGCATGTAAGTGCAAACATCACAGTAGTGGGTGGGATTCCTCCCTCTTCACCTGGGGAAGGAATTGTGAGTGCCAGAAATTCATGATGTTTTATTTTAGTGAAACAGAGTACCCTTTATAGCTTTATAGGAGTCCCTGTTTTTCCACTCTTCATTTATTTATTTATTAAAAGTAATGACCACGTGATACATGCGGATACTATGACACTTTGGAAAGGGAATCAGGTGAACTAGTTGTCTAAAACCTAGATATCAAAATGAGAATGCATCAGACATGCCACTAATCAATCATTTTGGTGTCCCTGTATATAAAAACAGAGATGAGGTCTCAAGGTACTCCAAATCAGGCAAGAGATCAGAAGGGAAACTTGCACAAGTGTACAAAGACTGAAGACAGCCTGGATTAAAGCAGATTCAATAGGTTTCAGATTTTCCCTGTGGTCTGTGTTTGAAGTCGATACCAGGGTACCAAAAGAGCATAGAACCAAATATTAATGTAACAGTAGCATTGGAAGCCTAATTTCTGGACTAATGATGATGAATGAGCTGTTTCATTTCTGAGGGTTTATTAAAAAACAGGTGCAAGGAGAGGGGAGAACTCTGGCACTGGTAAAATGGTAAACCTGGAGGAAGTAGCTCTCCCTGGTTTCGATTGCTGTTTTACTCTCTCCTGGTATATTTGCAACTGACTTGTCTTTGAAAGGTACCCTTACCACTCCAAATAGAAAGGCAAGCTGTGATGCTATTACAACATCCTCTAGCAAAACCCCGACTATCACTTAGAACATGACAATTCAGTTCCTGCTTTTAATCCATGTTCTGTGTCCTTTTCAATCTCCATCTGCTCTTCCTTTTTTGCTTTCCGTTTGTCTTTCACTGGTCAGTACTCCATAGGTCTCTGAGCACCAAAGAATCAAAGTTAAAAAATGCTAGTGCCACCACTTCCAGGCTATGTTACCTATGTCACCACTCAAACTTCAGTAGAACAGCTAATACTAAATACAAGACTTGAGAGGTTTCTTCTAACTACTCTGTACAGCTAAACAGGAAGGGGTCATTATTCTAATATATTAGAATAATAATAATATCATTAAAATAAAAAAAAAATCTATTTCAAATGCTTCATCCATTCCTCTTGCTAGAAGAAAACAATTTTCATACTTAATTTTATTGTGGGACCTGCTGTGCTGTCATCTCTAAACACCTGTTGTTCAGGACTATTTATAACTGTGGCAATTTTTCACTCATGTTGCCTTTCTAAAATCATCATGATATTCCCAAATAAATGTGGTTTAAATCTGTAATTTCTGCATACGTAGCTGATTATTTTCCTCAAAAGGACCTTTTTAAGTTCATGCTTCTGCACAGCTGTACTTCTTAAAATAATACTCCATTTCAATCTGGCATGGTTTTTGTTCTTGATGATAATGTATCACTCTGTATCTTTGTTCTTTTAGGAGAGAAGGTTGCACATGTACATAGTTTACTGCCAAAACAAACCAAAGTCTGAGCACATTGTCTCAGAATACATTGATACGTTTTTCGAGGTAAGTTCCTGAGAGAGAACATATGATTTTCACAGACCTTCCACCTTACATAAGTGTTACCAGATCTATTGACCAAAACAGAAACAACCAAAGAAAAAAAAAAGTCAGTGCAAATCACTGTTATTGTTTTAAATGATAATTCCCTGCCATTTCTGTTCTGATTTCTCAAGTCTGATATAAATGGGTTAATCTCTATCTCCTAGAGATGGGCTCATCTCTACAGGAAGAAACTAAAGTTAGGTGGAAGATACTTATCAGTAGAGTGTCACCTTTACAAGCCCTAGCCCAGGCAGTTAATGGTAGTAATTTTGAACAAGCAAAGATCGCTGTCAAAAACAGGCTATATTAAAACCTATGACTGAAAAATTACATTTCACCATAGTCTTTCAAAAAAGACATGGAAGATGCTTGGAAAGGGGAATACTTTGGAAACAAAGCTGATACAGATAAGAGGAAGGACTCTGGATTTTGCTAGCTGAAGATTTTGCTGCTCTGACTCTTGCCAGTTTCTTCTGCTAGCCATCAATAGTATATATCCTGCTGTGTTTCTAGCTCAACAAAACAAAGTTGTTTCTAACTGAACAAACAAAATATGTTTGTTTTGCAACCCTCAGGATCTAAAGCAACGCCTGGGCCACAGACTTCAGCTCACGGACTTGCTAATAAAACCTGTGCAGAGAATTATGAAATACCAGCTGTTACTAAAGGTAAAGTGATGTTGAGGTGGATGATTTAATACATGTATTACCAGATATGCTTTTTGTTTTAAATATTGCTGATGCTTTCCCACCTTCCTGCAGAACCCAGATTTGTAAGCAATGTCATGTGATTATTTTATATTTAAACATAAAAAATGCAGTAAACAGCTTGGGCAGAATTTTGCTTTTTCTTTTTAACTGTTAAAAGACCAATCACCTCAAGCCAGTGACATGGAAGTGTTTAGAATATACCAATGTCATATGAAGGGGAGAGGGATCTCCCAGCTGTTTTCAGATGTAAATGTGATATGAGTTGCTGGGATTCATCCCAACTTTTCCATCTACTTCTGCAACCATTTTAATGTCATGTAAATGCATACTGAAGAGCAATCCTATATATCACAGAGGCATTGCCTTAACGCACTGTTGTATGAGATAAATCAAAACAGTGAATAAGTCTTAAAAAACAAGAGTGGGAAAGCACCACAGCAAGAATCTCTAAAAAGAAACTATTTCTTTGTGTGTTCTGCAGACTGTCATTCTCTGACAGAAGATAGCAAATTCAGATTTTCTAAGCTTTCTCTCTTCTGATTAATGAGGAAAGTACTCATATTGTTGTTTATTCGTTTGTTTTTCCTTTTTCAGGATTTCCTCAAGTATTCTAAAAAAGCTAATCTTGACACAACAGAACTAGAGGTACTTTTGACATATATTCTGTTAGTGATTTGAATACTCTTTACTTTGAACTTCTCTTGTTTTGACAGTCACTTTCCTTTTTGATCTTCTTGAGAACATGATTCTAAGTGTTTACTTTTCACATTTCTCTTCTAAAGCAACCATAGCAAATGAAGCTATTTTATGCTGCTAACTCATTTGGAAAATAAAGTTTTGACTTTTTATTTGTCTTGAACAGAGAGCTGTAGAGGTCATGTGTATAGTACCAAAACGGTGTAATGACATGATGAATGTTGGCCGCCTGCAAGGATTTGATGTAAGTTGGCTAGGAGTTTGCTTTGAGTTGTTGTCAGGCTCTTCAGAAATTAACAATTAATGTTGTTGGGAGAAGTGAAGTGGGGTGCGCCATCACTATGTGGTTAGCTGGGGCAAAAAGCAGTGAGCAAAAATCAAGTCTTAGCCCTGCCAGGAACTTTTTCCTGGGAAACTTTACCTGTTGTGTCAGTCACACTCGGTAAGTCCCTCTGCAAAATCTAGCATTACAGTTCCCTTATTGACTAATGACTTGCAAAACAGTGAAGTAATCAGTTACCAGCAAATGAGCAGACCAGATTTCAGTAATGTAGACAAAGGAGGAGTTTCTAAGGTCAGTAAAGCACCTGAGGCAACCATAGCCTTTCTCCTTGTTTTGCTAAGTCTAGAAGAGATGGAAATTAGCTATCAAAGCAGTATGCATCAGCCAGACTATAGTCACATGTTCTAGTTTCAAAGCCCTTTCTGCTCTGTGATGCAAGTATAAACTTGAATTCTTCCTCTTTTCGGCACCCCGGAAGACACTGAAAGAACATAGGAGTTACTGTGGGAGTTGTTGAGAAAAGAGAGATGAAAGCCTTAGTGTTACAAGCCTCCAGCTGCAGTTTGAATTGGAAAGGGTAGAGTGGTGAAGTGGATTTTTTTTTCCCCTTGATGATGTTTGTTTTTTGAGAAAGGGCACAAGAATATCTTGTGGTAGGAGGAGCAATGAATATGTAATGGTCAGTAACACTCAAGAAATTGGGAAATGTACAAAGCTATTTCAGCTCAAAAAGGTTGGTTGGGGAAGGAAATTAAGAACTGCACTAAGTGGGTTTCTGCTTGCCTCTGTGTTTAGGGTAAAATTGTAGCCCAGGGTAAGCTCCTGCTCCAGGACACATTCTTGGTTACAGACCAGGACACGGGACTTCTGCCACGCTGCAAGGAGAGACGGGTCTTCCTGTTTGAGCAGATTGTCATTTTCAGTGAGCTGCTAGATAAAAAGAAAGGTTTCTCCATGCCCGGATTCTTGTTTAAAAACAGTATCAAGGTAATTGTTGTGTGTGAGTCTTTGTGTACCCTGCACAAACTCTGCTAAGGTAACACTGATTCAGTGAGATGTTCCTAGTGGCATCTAGATGTGCAATCGTAAAGCACAGGGAGGTGTCCATCATTTCTTGAAATCATATCCTAACGAATTTGTTATTACTCTGATGATAAATGGAAGTCTTTAGATCCCAGTATTCTGATGCTTCCCAGGTGAAGTATACAAAAACAGACGTTCTTGTACAAAGCTGGACAAGCATTCAGAGAGAGTTTAGTCTTCAGCTCTGTGCTGTATGTACACCATATTGCAAAGTCATCGCAAATAAAGATAACTTTACATATTCCTTCTTTTGAGTTTCAGCTGAAATCGGTCCAAATGTGTAGGTAACATTTATAAGTAGTGTCACCTTCTTAGACATGTCAGCTCTTCCTCAAAGAAAAGCATCTACCCCCACTTCAAGCTTTCCCTGAAACAAAGACTGATGATCCTAGGACCCACCAGCCCTCCTCATGAAGCGTTTTGAGGGGACTGTGCTTCTCTTAATTCACCTCAGTGCTACTCCTGTCAGCTCAGCACCCTGTTTAGTGCTGGCTGAACAGCCTGTTCAAGGCATTGCTGTATCTGCAATAGAAACCTTTGGCATGGGCCAGTGGTAAAGCTCCGTAACAAATTCAGCATTTTAAATAACTCATAGGGAGAGTGAGAGACAGTGGAGAATATTGGGCCATAGTGACCCGGTGAAGATTGTTCAGGCATAGTGTTTCAGTAAGATGTACACTAACCCTTAGTTTAGTGTAATCCTTCATTTCATGGTATTATTTTACTGAAAGAAAGGAATGGTTGCTGTTTGAAGATCTGACTCCGAGCTCCCAAGTATGATATTGTAGAGGTATGTTTCTCATAAAATACATGAAGTAAATTCTCTTTTTTCCATGAAGGTGAGTTGCCTTTCCCTGGAGGAAAATGTGGACAGTGATCCATGTAAGTTTGCACTAACATCAAGAACGGGCGATGTCACGGAGACCTTTATTTTGCATTCTGCTAGTCCAGGAGTCCGCCAGTTATGGATCCATGAAATTAACCAAATTTTGGAAAACCAGCGCAACTTTTTAAATGGTAAATGCTTTCTTTTCACTGAAAGTTCATAATTGAATGACTTTTCTCTCATCTGTTATTTCTTGGCTTTGGAATGTTTCACAAGTTTCCTTTTTCCTGAGCTAATACAGAACAGTTGGGAGATATGGGCTGCATTTCTGCTTTGGAACAGATGCTAGTGTTTATTATAAGAGTGGTAGTCTGCATTTACATGGTGTTCTCTCAGTGAAATTTTCCAAATGTTTTGTAGGAGTGAGTCAAGATTGGCATCATCCATTGAGGTGGAGAGCTTGTGTACTTCTTTTAAGCAAATGTGAGCCTTTAAAGGCTAAACTCAAGCAGAATTTTAAGCATCTAGTCAGAATGTTATGTTTGTGTTATTTTGGTGTCCATTGTTGTGTCATACCGTGGCAACAACATTCAGATTCTGCAGGAGAAAAGTAGAAGACAATTGTGTCTGCTGTGATGCCAGGAGTTTCTTGCTGTGTTTTTGTATCCATCAGTTGTTGCCCCAGTGTAGATATTTTTGAAGAGTTGTAATGGGTGGAACAACAAGCTGAGAGCTTGGAGTCACACCTTTTTTTTCCCAACTTAGTCGCTGACTGACAGTGTGATCCTAGAGGAAGACATTTCTCCCTGGTTTCAGATTTTTTACCTTTAACAGAACTGGTCTTGAAGATGTGATGTAGAAAAGTGACTTGAGGTCTATGGCATGACCAGCATTGCTAAGGAAATTTGTCTTGGTTTAACAGCACTCCCATTCTGCCAGTAAACATGTCTGTTTTAAACTGTTCCTGTTCCCTTTCCTGCTCTCCTTTCCCTGATCACGTTCCCTCCCACCCCCACTGCAGCCTTGACGTCCCCAATCGAGTACCAGAGGAACCACAGCAGTGGTGGAGGTGGCAGCAGCGGCAGCAGTGCTAACAGCAGCGGCCCCAGCAGCTGTAGTGGCATCCCCAGCTCCAGCCGTAGCCGGCCATCCCGGATCCCCCAGCCTGTCAGACACCATTCCCCAGTCCTGGTCTCCTCTGCAGCCTCAGCCCAAGCAGAGGCAGACAAGATGTCAGGTATGTCCATTCACAATCTCTCCCTGCCACACTACAACACCTCCTTAGAAACTGGTCTGAGCCAGCCAGACAGGCACCCTCCCCATGCAGAACTGGACGGTCCTCAGAAAGACGCTGAGCAGATTCCCAAGATGAAAGTTATTGAGAGTCCCAGGAAGACAGCGGGAAACATTTCTGGCTCATCTGACGGAGCCCAGAAAGACTTACGTGGAAGCTCAGAGGACAGTCGATCAAGAAACAGCATAGGATCACTGACGCTTGGGAAGCCAAGGCCAGGAGCCATCTCACCAATGAACTCTCCTCTCTCCACGACTTTCCCTTCTCCTTTTGGCAAAGAAACCTTTCCACCCAGCAGCCCCCTGCAGAAGGGCTCCTTTTGGAGCTCCATCCCAGCATCCCCTGCCAGCCGCCCTGGCTCCTTCACTTTCCCTGGGGACAATGACTCCCTCCAGCGGCAGGTTCACCGCCACTCTTCACACAGCAAGGACACAGACCGCATGAGCACATGCTCCTCGACCAGCGAGCAGTCAGTTCACTCCACCCAGAGTAATGGGGTAAGAGCGGAGCACCTCTGTCCTGCAAGCTCTTCTAAAACCTTCCATGCTTTCTGTGCGTTACCATCGCTCTCCGTACTAACTTCTGGCTACCTCCGGTGCTGTACTGCTCTGAAATAATCAACTGTTTGAATATCTTCTGCACATTAAAAGAACAAAGTTGTCTACCTCTCTGTGTATGTATACATACAAACGTGAGTATGTACACAGACACAAAAGCGACTGCTAACAATAGATGCAATTTCTGCCTCTGCTGAAAACATAGATCACTAGGCTGATACTTTACTAACTTGCTCTCCTTGCTTTTTTCGTCTCTAATTTGAAGGCACATAATTAACATGCTGAAGCGTGGCAGCCAGAGCACCTTGGGGTATGCATTGCGGCCAGCACTTAAATCTGACTTCAGGATTTTGGCAGACTGCCTTGGGGCTTTTTTCCCTTTCACGCACAAATCCGCCACCATTGTCCTGTTGAGTTTTAACTTCGTGGAGACATCTACAGTACGTTTCCTGGGCTGCTTGGTTTTATTTTTCATAATTTTATTTCCCCCTTCCCTCCTCAGCCTTAGCTGATGTGCAACATTCTCTTTTTAAGTCCTGTGTCGGATCAAGGAAGCTTCCTGCAAACCACTCAGAATAGGCCAACAAAACATAGCTAAAATAACCCTCCTTCTACTACAACCAAAACAAATAGTGGCTCCACTGTTCTGCATTGTAAGAAGAACCGGTTTAGGGCATCTGGAATTTCAACCTTTAGTATGCGCTTGGTGTGTCTGTGTGGAAAGCTGGCATGTCAACAGAATCCACATTCTCTGTAATAACGTCCACCAGGAAGCACAACGCAGCAATCACAGGGGCAAGTGCAACCATAAAGCAAAACTTTCAGGGCACTTGCTGTGGATGGGGTAGGCAGGCTATGGTGCCAGTCCCTTTAAACTCACATTTGATTGTTCTCTCACTAAGTGTTGTGTTCAGGAATGTTTGTTTTTCCACTCCTCACCAATAGTATGTGGTACCAATTTTGCAAATCACCTAACTTGCCAGACCTTTTGTAAATGCATGCATTTCTTTGTAGAACTGTTTAACACACAGAGCTTTCCTGACTTCTTAGTTCTTACACTTTTATAATAGCTACAGAAAAAAAATTATGCTTTGCATGTAACATATTTTTTATCCTGACCTTCCTTCAGCTTTTGGTTTGATTTAGCTCTGTCTTGTGTTTATCCTCAGTCTAGTAAAATGTGATGATACTATAATATCTGGGGTAACTTGAGTATTTTGCAATTACTGCACAGTATGTAGTATCAAGATGGTGGTGCTTTTTATATTCAGAGAAGTCTTGCATAGTATTGATTGATGTCATTCCATTATAAAAAAAAAAGAGAGAGGGAGATATAGGATGGTATTGCATGATTTCTGCTTCATAGCTATGTTTCTTATAGTTTGGTGATTGAGATGGGTCATAATTCTTCATTTATAACCTCATTTCCATGCCGTACTTTAGCAGGATTTCATACCACATTCAACAAGCCAGGGAAAATGGGTTCTGAGGTTTTATTTTGACTTAACCATTTGTGTATGTGTATTTACGTGCACATATGGTTAAGGTTGGTTGCTTAGGATAAGTAACTTCTAAGAAGAAGAAAAAAGAACTGGTTTTGCTAGCGTTTCAGGAATATGGGAGGGATATTGTTAGATTTTGTTTGCAAATACTCCTCTAATCCCATAATTGAGGTCAGTGATGACCAGCAGAACTTGCAGTAGAAAAACATTAACTGTGCAAGAATAATTACTTCCTTGCAAGGCAAACAGAAAGGCTCTGTTTCTGTGATGAGAATAAATTCAGATGTAAACACATTCACAAGAACATTTGACATTTAGTAGTTACCAGACACTTGTGTATTTAACAGATTTTGCTGTCCTTGTTGAAAATAAGAAATATCCAGAGTTTAGTATGACCCTTCTAGATTTAACTATTAAAAAGAAGTGTTATGTTACAGGAAGGTCAGTCCTGCAGTTACACAAATTCTGCTGCATGCTAAGTCTAAAAGACCGAGTTTGAAGAAAAGCAGCTTTCTCTGAATAGAGCTGTAGCTAAAAGAATCTAGCAAGTTGTAACCTTAATTTAAACAATGACTGAAAATGAGACTGGCTTTTTGGTTCTACAGTTCCTGGTTTGCCTTGAGTCATGAAAGGGGCTTGCTAACACAAAAGACCATGCAGAAAGTCTTGTAAGCCAGACAAAATGAGTTTTCTCACTGGAAGTATGGCATCTGGAATTGACATAAATACTGTTTAGTAAAAATACAGTTCAGGATGAGATCTTTCACTCTGTGGTAGCATTTGCTTTGTCATTCTAACAGCAGAAGAAAGACAGGATTGACTTGAATCACTCACTTGAATAAAACAGTCCAGCTAGAATAAAATGTACAGACTCACTGGAAACCCAAGCATCAATGTACTGAGCATGCTATGAATAAACATTGAGACTGTTGCTTTCCAAATGTCTTGGTTTCTCAGCCAAAGCACATGAGCCAAAGCTCATGGGAAAGCACAGGCACCAAGAGATACAGTGGCCTGTTCAAGGCCATTACCAGATTGGAAGAGAACTTGGTTTTCAGGGCTCCCAGTGTACCATGTTGTCCACTGACTCCTGCTGCATATCCTCAATCTTGAGGGGAGAAATATTTGACAGTTTTGACAATCCTGTTTTTAATCCTTTGTGCCAAGCTTTCCACTCACTACTAGCACAGATGTGGTGCTAACATGTGGTTATGTTATGTAAGTGATAGTAGTCTCCAGCTACAGTTGGGTACTGATACCCTTCTTCAACTCGGCTACTACTAGGCAGTAGTGAGCCCTCATTAGTAGTGACCTAACACAGTTTGAAGTAAAAACAAAGACAAAAAACAAGTGCACACACACATACATAGCTCATGCTACATCATTAATAGGCCATCCATTTTGGTTTTAAGTTCTTTCAGGAAGGAAATAACTTTAGGGAATAGGTGCTAGGAAAGACTAGATGTACGTTTTGTCATTAAAATTTCCAGTGTTTGTGAGGTAATGATTATGATTTTGAAGCTGCACCTCTAAGACCATGAAAAACTGTCCTACATTCTGTGCTACAGTTTTGTTGCCTGTTAAAGATGTGAGCTTTGGTGTCTGAGCTTGAAAGGAAGAGATCTATGTATGTCAGTTGAGATCTATGTATAAACTGACTCTTAGTTAAAGGAAGTAATCTTGAGTAAAAGCAACTGCAGCAGCTGGACATGAAGGTATTCAAAGTTCAAACTAATTTGTACAAAATAAATAGATGAACGCAGCTTTAAAAGATAAATCACAAATCTTTTCTTTGACTACAGCTTAAGTTATGTGGACTATGCAGGTAATGTAGCAGGCCAAGAACAGCCTGTCTTATCCATGAACTTTAAACTTGATTCTTCCCCCCTCCCCTTCTTTCTTTCTGCTTCCAATTGACACTTGCAGAGTGAAAGTAGCAGCAGTAGCAATATCTCCACCATGCTGGTGACACACGATTACACGGCAGTGAAGGAGGATGAGATAAATGTCTACCAAGGAGAGGTCGTGCAGATTCTAGCCAGCAACCAACAGAACATGTTTTTGGTGTTCAGAGCCGCCACTGATCAGTGCCCCGCAGCCGAGGGCTGGATTCCCGGCTATGTCTTGGGGCATACCAGTGCAGTCATCATTGACAACCCTGATGGAACCATCAAGTGAGTGCCTGGGTGTGTGGAGAAGGGAAGGGAGAATTAAAACTTCCCATTTAGACAAGGCTTTGAACCTTTTAAATCAAAAGTTGATGTGATCTTTGGGAAAGAAATGAACATCAAGCAGAATGAGTACGAGGTCCCTTAGCGAACTTCAAATACAGGCAGGTAAGAAAGGGCCCAGAAGCACATGATCTTTATGAAAAAGCTGTAGTAGTGCAGTCTTCTGGGAAAAGATTATAAAAAAAATATGTAGTCTAAGAGTAGCAAATTTTTCTGGTTTGTTTAATAGAATGAGTTACTAGGCTAGACACCTTTATTTAGGAAGACAGTCAGGGCATGTTTGTTCCAAGTGAACATGTTTGTTCCTTGATCTCTGCTTTGGGCTACAAATCTATTGAAAATGACAGGTGGTGCTAGAAAGATCTCTCTCAGATCTGCAATGGGAGAAATTATGTCAAAGTTATTAGCACTAAAGTTGTATGTAAAGGTATTTCATCTTGATCATTGCTTAGTTTGATTTTGTTTTTTCACACACAGTTTACCATTTGAGCAAAAAATGTTATTTCTTGGCAAGAGTTCAGTATTTCAACAAATACTGAACTACAGACTTATCTTACTAGCTTGCTTACAATTTTAACTATGGGTTGCATGTCTTACGGAATAATTAATGTGTTCCATTTCAGTATACTTTAAGACAGTGAGGTAACATTTTGACATACTTTTCCAATTCCATTTAAAGCTAGAGAGTATAGCACATAAACTAGAGTTGAAAAACTTCATCAAAGTTTAATATTTTCTATTCAGGAAGTCAACGTCTTGGCACACAGCACTCCGTTTAAGGAAGAAATCTGAGAAAAAAGATAAAGACGGCAAAAGGGAAGGCAAGCTAGAAAACGGTTACCGCAAATCCCGAGAAGGACTTGCCAACAAGGTTTCTGTAAAGGTAAGTGTTATAAAGATGTAGTCATTTCCAAAAGAAGTTGTGTTGGGACATCTTTAGCAGCAGCTTCTTTCAGAATTTCACATGAAGGAGCTGGAGGCAACAGTGGTTTGGAACAGGAAGGTAGAATCTTTGAGCTTGCAAGCATGATATAGCGTAAGGATACTGCAGAAAGAGTAGAGCGTGCATAAATTCTGGTATTCAGATGTTTCTTGGATCTTTGTGGGCACAGTAACTTCAACCCATCACTGTGCTTTGTTCTACCATTCTTTAAGTTGTTATAAGGTTATCAGGACATTAATTCTTTAATTTCTTCTTTCCAGCTTCTCAACCCCAATTACATTTATGATGGTAAGTTGCTTTAACTTTTAAAAGTTGTAATAAATATAATTTGATTAAAACATTATTCTCTATGTTTAAATTCGCTTGATATGAATTTTGTTGGGAACTGAGTGGCTTTTATCAAAATATATATAGGCCCTTTCTGGATAAGCGAGATAGTTAATGCAATTAACTCATACTTATTTTTTAAGATGCAAGGAACACATTTTTGGTCACAAGTCCAAACAACATAAAACACAAGGACCATATTCTGTGTTATATATGGAGACTGTATGGAAGTTGGGACTTGCTGAGTTTGCAAAATAACAAGGCCGGGAGTTGGAGCTGCTTCAGTTTTAACCTTGCTCGCTAGGGAATATTCAGGACCTCTCCAGCGCAGAGAATGATCAGGACACAGATAGTGGCCTTCTGGAGTCAGAACCAAACTGGGCTTTTGTTTTAATACACAGAGCCAAACTTCTTGAGTTCCTCCTGTAAAAAAGGGAAACCACTACCATGTGTCATTGGATGAGTGAGGTGGTTTGTGTTCCCTTTTGCAAGCTTAGCTGGATATAATGACAGCCTAAAGATATAAATATAGTTGAGCACATCCTCAAATATTTTTCACTCTAGGGTTTCCTCAGCTTGCCATACACAGGGTGTTTGGTTCACCACAGTAGGCTCCAGGTTTATCCATGGTCTAGCAGTAGTGTTGTGTCCAAGTTCATGTGGAGAACACTTTGCCAGCCCTGCAGAACCCCACCAAACCATAGGGATGTTCCAAGCGTAGACGGATAGACACACCTTGGAAATCTAAAGTACTGTACTGCATTGTGTAATAGAAACAAGAGAATGCAAGGAATAGAAAAGCAAATTTATTAACTTCAGTTGACCTAATGCCATTCATTTTATTTTTCCAGTTCCCCCAGAGTTTATAATACCATTGAGTGAGGTAACATGTGAGACAGGAGAGACCATCGTGCTTAGGTGTAAAGTCTGTGGTCGCCCCAAGGCTTCAGTTACTTGGAAAGGTCCTGATCATAACACACTGAGCAATGACGGTCATCACAGCATTTCGTACAGGTACAGTAATTTGCATAACATTCAACAGGAACTGTTGAAGCTGGTTTATATTCTGTTTGCATCCTTGGTTCAAGATAGCTTTTGGCTTTGAGGCATAAACATACAGTTGCCCTCAGAAATATTTTGCAGCTGAGATTTTCTGGAAATGTGTAACTTCTGTGTATGGCTGGTGTACCCAAATGTCATATTCTGTTGATCTTTAAAAGCAAAAGAAAATCCACCTGATATTTCTTATTAGCTATCACAGAAGCCATTGTTGTTCTGTCACACTGACCTGCTACTTGAACCAGAACAGTATGCTGCCACATGCCAGTGCTATGAAATGCCATCCTGTCAGTTCCTTATTTCCATTAGTAGCATACCATCATTTTTGAGGAAGATGACTGCTTTCATATCACACTACAGTGTTTTGCAGAGAAAAGCCTGCAAGTTCCTACTTGCAGTTCCTACTGATGTGGCAGTGTCAGTGTCTTCACTGTTGAAACACAGAAATCAACATATTTTGTTTTTCCAAAGAGAGATAGGGGTTGGAAAATAAGAAATATTAACAGTGTCAGTCTAAATTTGTCTATACCTTAAGGTCTGTAAAATGAATGTAGAGTTAATGGATGCCATTATGTTTCCCAGTGACTTAGGAGAGGCTTCACTGAAAATCATTGGCGTCACTGCAGAAGACGATGGTATCTATACATGTATAGCTGCAAACGATATGGGTTCGGTTTCGTCTTCTGCCAGTCTACGAGTTTTAGGTAGGCATGTCTCTTGCTTCCTTTTAATCTTTGGGGATTTTTAAGTCTTGTATCCATAGTACAGGAAAAAGAAAAGCCCAGCTCTTAGGCATCACTGTTAAAGGAATATTATAAAAAACCTTCTTACCTGTGACATACTGCTTGTTTCAGAAGGAAAAGAAGCACTTTTAGGATGTAACTGATTAGAGGTTTGTACAGCCAAGATGCCTACAGTATTTCCTGGAAAGTAGAGCTTGTTGGTTTTTTTTTTTCAGGTAGTTGATACACTGATCACTCTTTTGTTTCCCCAATGGCAGATGTATTAGTGATAATGAGACATAATGTAAGATGCCTGCTCTTTTTGCTGTTTCTTCCAACTTACCAAGGTTACTCATTCTTGTACAGGCAGTTCTTACTTCACCTGAATTAATTTCACTATAGAATTTGCATTGGCCATGCTGCTTTGGTGTATAATCCAGTTTGCCTTGCTGCCACCCTGTGTCTTAATGCAGATTAACAGGTTGGGGTGATTCCACTGATAGTATCTAGGCCAAGGAAACTTTCTAGTCAGGGGAGTAAAAAGCTCTTGATGGACAAGAATCAGTGTGAAACTGTGTGCTTAGGGAGCTAGTAATGACTGTCCTTCCTACACGAATACAGAAGCCCAAAACTGTGATTAGGCCAGAATCAGTCACAGAAATCCTGCAGACTAAACTACCATTTTTCAGCCACAGTCCTTGGTCTTACTGGTCTTTTCCAGAAGCAAATGTTCACTTTTCAGTCAAAACTAAACCAGAATTTAGTATCTCTTAGTTACTCTGCAACTGGACTCCAAAAGACAGGCAGTTGTATTTTGCTAGCCCTTCTGCTCAGCTCTACCAATACTTATACAAAGAAGCACTGGCCCCAGTTTTTCTGGGGACATCCCACCCTTCACTTCCCCAGTCCATAAGAGCAAAATGGAAGATCCAAGGCTGTAGCATGAAGTAGGGTTTCAAGATCAAACAATGAAGCCTTTTTCAGTCCTTCAGACTTGAAGGACTTGCCACTTGACTGTAGTCAATTCTTGTGCATTGTCTTGTGCAAAGAGTAAGTAATACTCTTTGCCTTCTGTTGCTGTAGTAGTCTTTATAAATGATGAATGAATTAGTTGATTACAGAAGTAGTTTTCTTTCTGAGCTGCAAGAGGATGGACAGTCTGAGGCCATGAGTTGCTTTTCAGTATGGACATACTCTGTTTCAAAAGGAAGATGATAGGGGCCAGTAGTTTGAATGAGGCAAATTCTTCCTGAAACATATTAGCAAACTGAAGTCCAAATATTTCTCCTGCTGCAAACATCTGAAACAATACGTTGGCTATACTGACAAAAAATTAGTTCTGAGGATGATCTGAGTTTATTGAATCTTGGCTACACTATCGTTCTCTTTTTTTTTTGTAGGTCCTGGAAGTGATGGGATCATGGTAATCTGGAAAGACAACTTTGATTCCTTCTACAGTGAAGTGGCTGAGCTTGGCAGGTGTGTTCCGTATCCTGATCTCCAAGGGCGTCTATGTCAAAATAGTAACTTCTCTTTCAAAAAATGAAGTTGTCTTTGAAAAATACTCCTCATATGAGCCTAAAAAGCAGAAATATGTTGGATTAAGTAGAAATGAGGAAGCAAAAATTCTACTAGCACTAGATGGCACTGCGTAAACAGAAAGTATTTAGGCTGAAGTGGTGTCGTAGATTAAGGGGTTGGTTTTTTTTTGCTTGTTTTCTTTCTCTTAAGCATGCCTTAACTTGACTGATGCTGCTTCTGTAGTGAAACTCTCCTAAGCCTTTTTATTTAGGGTCATGAAAATTACAGACAGAAAAAGTCTGCAAATGAGCCAGAGAAGTCCTGTAAAATATACATTTGTCCAATTTAATAATGACCTTTGAAAAGCTGGTTACTACTCAGACTTCGATGTCACTGCAAATGTGATGAAACAAATATCAGGAGATAATTATTTATGCAGGCACATTTTGTAGAAGATACATGCACTGAAAATTGGTTTATGTCCAGAAACTGCCCTGTGAGGGTAGCTTATTACAGATCTAAAATTAGATTTCTCCGAGAATATCTTTCAAGGTAAAAATATATCCTTAATGCATCTCTCGGTTAATTCTTTCCTTTCAATATTGTGTTCCAGGGGCAGATTTTCTGTCGTTAAGAAGTGTGACCAGAAGGGAACCAAGCGAGCAGTAGCCACTAAGTTTGTGAATAAGAAGTTGATGAAGCGAGACCAGGTTACCCATGAACTTGGAGTCATGCAGAATCTCCAGCATCCCCAGCTCATTGGCCTTCTCGATACCTTTGAGACCTCCACCAGCTACATACTAGTATTAGAAATGTGTGTGGACTCTAACATTATCCGTAAAATGAAATCTCTAAGCTGACTTTCTGGGGCATTTGTAGTGGTTTTTGTATAAGGAACTTTAAGATTTCCTAGAAGTTTGAAAACACCTAGCTAAAATATTGCAGTTGTCTAATGCTGCTGTTGAAGTTTAATACTCAGAAAGAAACAAGGTGAGATATTAAACCGATACGTAGATGATTATCTTATTCTGACATATCAGTTGGTTGTACAAGTGAATTAGGAATGCTGTGATCCGCTAGCTTTATATCAAATCTTCTCTTCATTCTCCTTAGACCTCTGTCTTCTAGGTGCTCAGGCTACAGTTATTCCTGTAGTCTGTGGTGTTAGGTTTTTCTTTCCATTCTCATAGATGGATTAATCAAAAATACGATCCTTGTCATTCCAATAGGGCTGACCAGGGTCGCCTTCTAGACTACATCGTGCGATGGGGAAACCTCACAGAAGGGAAGATCAGACTCTACCTGGGAGAGATTCTGGAAGCTGTGCAGTATCTTCACAACTGCAGAATAGTACATCTGGACCTAAAGGTGAGCACTGAATGGGATTCCTGGCAGTGTGTGCTATTCCAGGCATAAGCCCCTCCCTCTTCTAGGAAATTTGCAGCTGGTAACACAGAACTGTGAATTGCTTTGAGACACTGTGGAATGGTATGGGTCAGGGCTCAGCCCCAAAAGTGTTAGATCACTCATAGTCCACAAAGCAAAATCTTTGCGTTCCCTGTGCTTTCTTCTTAAAGCTTGCTGGCCCTGGGTAGTCCTTTGTGCTGGAAATAATTGCTGACAGGAACTGTTTTGTTTGATTTTTATTTATTTATTTGTTTGCTTTCTTGCTTTCTGAGAAGTTTGCAGCAGAAATCCATTTCTTTCTCAAGAAGCAGAGTTTGTTGTGTGAGAGTGCTCTTTCCTCTGTTTCTGCAAATCTGTTTCACATCTGCATTTTAAGGGTTGTAATAATTATGTGAATTATACCATTTTGGGCCTCTGTTCTACCCTTTTGAGTTTTACTGAATCCACAAGGATTTTATGCATTCTAGAAGGAAAAGCTATATTAGAAGATCTTAATACGAATATTAATTAAAAACTTATTTACACTTTTTCTTTTCTTTCAGTCTTAAAATGCAAGGGTTTTGTTGTCTGTCTCTCATAAAGCAAATAGAGCAGTTGCTTTGTTCGCCCTGTATGTGTAATTGCTCTTCTTCAAGCTTAAGTCCCCAAACACAGGTTCCTGTGGAACTTTGCCTAGCTGCTGTTGTAAACATAGAATCATAGAATAGAATAGTCAGGGTTGGAAAGGAGCTTAAGATCATCTAGTTCCAACCCCCCTGCCATAAGCAGGGACACCTCACACTAAACCATATCACCCAAAGCTTCATCCAACCTGGCCTTGAACACTGCCCGGGATGGAGCACTCACATCTGCAGTATTATCTGGCAGAACAGTATTTCCTGCAGACGTAATAGTGCCAGCAGCTAAAACACATTCATTGCACGCTGTAGTTGGCAAAAAGCTGCCTGCCCATTGATCTGGGGGAAACCTTGACAGTAGCATCAGCAGTAGTAGCTTGTAGTGGTTTGTTATGTTCTTGAGCTGACAGCACTGGCTGCGAAATGGTAATGTTGGAGCATTAAATGTGTGTTAGACTGACTTGAAAAAAAAAGGCATTTTAACTTTTGCTTTTATGTTTTCTAGCCTGAAAATATTTTGGTGGACCAGAGTTCCACTAAGCCAACAATAAAACTGGCTGACTTTGGAGACGCGGTCCAGCTCAATACCACTTATTATATCCACCAGTTACTTGGAAACCCAGAGTTTGCAGCTCCTGAAATTATTCTTGGAAATCCTGTTTCCCTCACTTCAGATGTTTGGAGCATTGGAGTGCTCACATATGTCCTTCTTAGTGGCGTCTCTCCTTTCCTGGATGAAAGTGTAGAGGAAACTTGCCTGAATATTTGCCGCTTAGACTTTAGTTTCCCAGATGACTACTTCAAAGGAGTTAGCCAGAAGGCCAAAGATTTTGTATGCTTCCTACTTCAGGATGACCCAGCTAAGCGTCCCTCGGCTGCACTGGCCCTCCAGGAGCAATGGCTGCAGCTGGGGAACAGCAAAAGTGCTGACAGCATTGACATATCCAGACTGACTTCATTCATTGAGCGGCGAAAACACCAGAATGATGTTCGACCCATCCGTAGCATTAAAAACTTCTTACAGAGCAGGCTCTTGCCAAGAGTTTGACCTTGCCTGAAGTTCTCTCTCATTCTCTTTCACCTGCCAATCAGACTGGAGATGGACTCCTCCTGCCAATCAATCAGACTGGAGATAGACTCCTCCTGCCAATCAGTCAGACTGGAGATAGACTCCTCCTGCCAATCAATCAGACTGGAGATAGGACTCCTTTTGCCAATCAGCTGTTGACTTGAATTTTGAGGAAAGCAAACCCCGAGCCAACCAGCTGCTAGCGAATGTTCGTGTGCAAACGCATTCCAGGGGGACCCACGCAGGGTGGCGTGGGGGACTGGCGATGCAGACTTCACGGGGGTGGAGGACGATAGCACTGTACTCTGCAAAAAGCAGTCACGAGCGATACAGTAACAGTATTTTATTCAGGTTTCTGCAAAAAAATTAAAAAAATAAATAAAAATAGTTTTTTTAATAAACCAGAGTTGAATTTTGCAAGTGAACTTAACTACCGTTTTCAAGATTTATTCAAGGAAGAAATGCCTATGTTCAAAGCACTGGTGTTAAAAATGAAACCATGCCTGGAGAAGACTCACCAAAATGGCTGCCCATTGAGACAGCCTCCATTTATAAAATCTGGTTTTCACTTGGTCCTAGAGCTTTCCAGTTGCCTCGCCTGTATGTATCTCACGTAGCAGTGCACTGAGATCAGACTCTGCTTTTAAGTGCATCCAACCTCAAAGTTTTTGCATACAAATAGAATGAATTGTTTTGCTCTGATAAAATGTAGGCCTTACTTGTATATAGACTGTTACCTGCCTTCGGTCTGTAATTTTTTTTCCCCCTTTCCCCTTATCCTTTTTTTCCCCCCTCCTTCCTAAATGGTGGTATACCACTGTGCGGGTCTTCAGTTTGGGTCAGTACTCACTGTCCCCTTAGAAAAGAACTTCGGGTTGGTGCCCAGCTTTGCCAACCCGACTGTCAAGCAGTATACAGCAGGATGAAATACTGTAAATGCACTCATTTGGGATTTTGTTTTCTTTCATATCATGTGCAATGTTGTGGCTTTAACATTTTATGCAACTATTTATGAGGACCTCTGTTGTAACTGTAATAAATATATAGAAAAAGCACATACTTAGTATGGCGAGCTTTATGGTTTTGTTTGTGTGTTTGGGATTTCTGGGTGGGCAGGGGCGGGTGTGTTGTACCACACTGTCATTATTAGTTTAAGATGATGGTTAGCATAGAATTTAGTCGAGACTAGTTAGTTTTAACGTTTGCTCAGAAAAGAGAGGGAGAGATTTGTATCCCAGATCTCAAGCTGGTTAAGAAGTAGGGTGACACTTTTTAAAATTTATTATTATTATTATTATATTCAAAATGCCAAAGTCTGACTTCCCCCAAATCAGTCTCAACACTTTATTGCTTTTTAGACTTTTCAAATATGTGCTTACTTCTTTCTGTGAAATGAACAAATGAATTTTGTGCTCTTTGGTGAAGAATACGTTCAGAAAATAGTGGTCAGATGAGAATCTGACACGTAATGTAATTGTCTTAGTAACTGTTTTTAAGATTGAAGTAATATTAATGTAAGCTATTTAAAAAGGCGGAGATGGGGTTTTGTGCATCACTGGCTTCATATGGGTGTGTTGTCATCTATGTTTATGTGAAATGCAGTGTTTAAAGAAACCAAGCCGACATCCCACAATAGTTAGATGTATGGGTCTTAAGCCATAACCTAGCTTGGGTTAGTTTTGAGCTTTGCGGCTTCCACTGTATTCTATTTATTCCTTTTTTGTTTGATTGATTGATTTTTGGGTTTGTTTCGGGGTTTTTTTGCTTTTTTTTGTTTTGTTGTTTTTTTGTTTTTCTTTTTTGTAAAGTTGTACAGAAACTTTTTAAGAGAAAACAACCGACTTCAGAACTGGATGTGTATTCCTGCCAACCTCATATCATTATGTTTGTGTATTATTTTCCTTTATTGTTTTAGTCAAATTTTTGCTTTTTTTTTGCATGTATATTTCTTTGTACAGTGACGTTACATGTTTACACAGTATGACGTGATGTAAATATTTTATTTTGCCATCAGTTATTTTGAAAAGAATTAAACATATTTGACATATTTGTCTGATCTCTTGCTTTAAGGAGTTTGAAAGTTTAGGTTTGATTATGTTTTAATTGGGCTCTGTATTTAAAAAGAAAAAAGTACATTATTTTATTGCCATAAAATTCATTTTAAATTGCAATGATGTATCTTGCTTTCATGCCTTACAAAATAATATTTGCCTTTTCTCTAAGTGTTGATTGCTTTGTAATGTCATGATTGCTTTTATATAAAACATGCCTAACTCTCTAACTGTGGAAATTCATTATAGTCTTTATTAGCTAGTAAATTTTGACCAGCAGAGTTTTCTACCAGATGTTCCCAGTTAAAGACCAAAGGATCGTATTTCGGTTTAATATCAAAGTGGGGAACAGATTTCCCACATCTTTTAGGCATTCCAGATTCATTATGAAGAAAAGTTACTTTCCACCGTAAAGACTTGGAGTTTGCAGCTAAACACTTTTTGCATCAGTGCCATGTGTCAGTACTTTGCAAGTGAGGTTTGGGAGCACAGAAGTTCTCCATTGCACACAGCTGAATTTGAAAATCATTGTGCAACAGTTACACAGAAAGCCTGGCTTGATAATGTTTCCATGGTCAGGAAAGAAACCTGCATTTGTCTTCCTAATGGGCAGAGGCCTAACACGTACCTGGCAGTGCTCTTGAGGAGTAGGGTGAAAGAGCCTGGTTTTCTCCTGTGTGTATATAGAGGTCACTTAGCTGTAAGTCATATTAATTCTCAGATGGGGTTATTAATTTGTTTATGAACAGGAGAAAAAATAATTGGGCTTTTTATGTCTTCAAGTCCCAGAGGATGCTTAGGCCAGATGTCCTCAAAATGTCCTCCAGCAAAAGCATCTGGCTTCCTGAAAATATTTCAGTAAGTGTGGAAACCTGAGTAGTAGTAGAAGATGCCTGAAAATGTAATGGAATGTTCTTTGCATGTAACATACTACAGGATATTGTCAAGAAACATTAAAACCCCACCTCTGAGGGAGTCAGTGTAGGACTCCATCAAAAAGACGGGGGGAAGAAACAATGGCTGACTCTTGAGGTTTAGTCCCATGGTCCCCAAAATATTAAGATAAATGAAGACAGGACTATACTTAACCTTGTTAACCAACAACCTTGTTGTTTGAAGAAATGTGTAGCTGAGGTACTTGAGACAGCAAGTTGAGCAGAATCGGTGAGTTCAGAGCCCATGACCATGCATGTAAAACTTGGATCCCCTTTTCAGTACATCCGCCATGAACATAAATTTTCTCATTGAATTTTCTCAGCTGCTTTATTTCCCAGACAAAGCTGAGGTATTAGGATTGCCTCAGGGAGAGATTGTATTGATGGAACTGAGCATGGTGGAGATCTCTATTAAACAAATAGAAGCTGGCTACTGCCAGCCTTCATTTTACTACCCAGATAGCCAGCCTAGCTCCCCTGAGCTTTTCAGAAACTCCTTTTGCAGGAGTTTTCTTGTCAGCTCCTGGAGCCATGAAGCTCATTTCCTCTCATCCTGAGGGGGGAAATAGTAACCTGCCTTGGACTTGATTAAGCTGAAACTCTTCACATTAAATTTCAAACACTGATTTCAGTGAGGCTAGCACCCTCAATTCAACAGGAGGCTCATTCCCACGCTGAAATCATGCATTAGGAGTACCTCTGAAGATTACTTGCAGAAATTTCACATTAAGCTTCCTGAAGGCTCACCTGGCAGCACTAGGGATTCACTTAGCAGACCCTGAGCTCAGTCTCTGTGAGGGCTTGCTATCTTAAGGGTTATTCCCAAATACTGAGGGAGAACTGGCAGCAGCTGGTAGTTTGCCCTGTTCCACCGGGAATCTGCCTAACCCCTTCTAGTTAAATAGCAGTTTACATCACACATCTTGCCTGCTTTTATGCATCTTGCCTGTGTGTTGCTGAAGACCATGTGATCCCTTGAAATGTATGGTTCTTCAAGCTTTTCCTTCAGTGTTGCCAAGATCTGCTGAGTATTTCCAGAATGATGTCATTTAATTTGCCATCTCTTAAGACTGATGGTGAGAGAGTACTTCCTTCTTTGGTGATGGAGCACTCTCCTGGGACTTGGAGGGTTCTGGACTCTGCTTGCCAGGAAAACTCAAAGCTGAGAAGCTCTACTAGTCCCAGTTACAGGAGTTAATGCATCCATTGGTTTATTCTGGTTTTGTTGCTATTTTTGGGAGCTTTGCTAGTAGACAGTCCTGGATGGTTCATATTGATGGAAAAAGAATGTCTTAAATTATTAAAGGGAGGCTTTTAGGATGGGGTGTCCTGAGGGTAACTTGATCACCACCAAAAAAGTGCCTGAACATCACAGTTACTCACTGTTCTTGGCGTTTAATGGAGGTCTAAATTCATTTCTTCCAAGGATCTTTCACAAAGTAAGGGAGGGTGTCAATCTGGTGATGATTGCTGCCTTTGCCTTGATACTGGATGTGGATGACAAATGAGGATCTTGCTTTGCTTTTCAGATCTTTTTGTGAAGAACATAAAGCATGCTGTTGTACTCCATCCTACAGCATGGGTGTTGAATCAGTCCCAAATCTAAACTCTAGTCTTTATTTGTCTTTTTGGATTAATTACTAGTTATTCTAAATGGATCTGATTTTTCACTTAACTTTTAACCATCCATTTCATGATAAAGTATAAGGCTGCAATAGGGGTCAACACCTCTGAGAAAACCATCTGCTTGCTCTCATCCCACTATCTAGAGAAATTTTAGGTGTGAAAATCCTAGCTGAATTCCTATTACATTGGTGGTCATGATATGGATGAGGCAATCGTCTGACCTTGTGATAGCTTCACCTCTTGGCAAACTTCTTTTCTTCCAGGAGCGTGAGAGAGGTTCAGGTCTAATAACTGTTACTTCTAATGTTGTTTTCTTCCAGGTAGTTTTTTAATGCTGTGTGTTGTTTCTGCCAGGACTCAGGAAACTAATGGCATTGTTTTCTTTTCCATCTAGCACATTTCGGTGGTCAAGGGATTGCTTCATAACTCACACAAATCCTCATCTTTGTCCTTTGTTCTGCAGAAAATCAAACCTTTCAGGGCAATCTTCATACATGCTGATTGTCAAAGCTAAATGATGTAATGGTGTGACCCTGGGGAATCAATCTCACTGGTTACCTGGCAGTTTCATGACCTGCTGCAAGACTAACTGTGACGGTAGATCCATTACCTCTGCTGGGAACATTTTTCACTGTAACTGGGGTAGCGGCAGTGAAAAATGTCCTTGTGATTTGCAAAGTCATTGCTGGAAGTTGCATTTGCACAAAGGCACTGTGCTGCACTTCAGTTTCCAGGTACGATGCTTCTGTTGCTGCTCAGTAAAAGTCTGAGGTACACATTCAGTTGCTGTGTGAATGTGTACGGTGTTGCCTGGATTTATCACACAGTACGGGGCATGTATGCAAGCACTTATAGGAGAAAAGAAAACTGGTCATTCACTTGCAAGCTTTAAAACACATTCTCCATATGTTGCTGTTTGCATGCTGAAAATATTGCAAAAAGATGTATATATGTGGAAAAGCATATAAATTTCTTCAAGGTATGTTGACTACGCATACAGTTCTCGGTTGTTCTATTTTCTGAATTCAGGGATTGCAAATTAATGTCATGCATAAAATGATTACTTGCCCTTTCTTTTCTTTCTCTGTAAGTAGAAATATAGCAGTGATGAAGAAAGACATAGGTGATTATTTATATGCACAAAGAAAGGAAGCCTAGTTTCCTGAAGTTCTGCCTCAGAGTTGGATGTGGTAGTTCATGGGGAAGAAATTAAGGCTTTTCCCAAATCTGAGTTACTTGTGGCACTCATGACATGATAACAGCTGAGCTTCTGCCTGATGTCTTGGAAAAGCCAAGGGTGCGATGTCCAATTCAAGATAGTCAGCAATTCAAAAAGTACTCAGAGAGACTGGGGAGAAATAAGAGGGAAACAAGTGAAAGGCAGCAGGTAAACACAGAAAGGACATAACTGCACATGTCTAGCTAGGATGCTAATGGCAAGTTTGCCTCCTTAGGAGTAGCATAGACAGTACTAGACTTCGACTGTGTATCTGATCCTTGCTACCACCTCAGAGTCTAAGGATATGGTGCAGTTGCAGAAACCATGACATGGCTGCATGTGCATGTTCTGCTCTTTGATGCAGAGCTTTACAGTATATATCTATAGAATCATGAAATAGTTAGGGTTGGAAAGGACCTTAAGATCATCAAGTCCAAACACCCTGTCATGGGCAGGGACACCTCACGCTAAACCGTGGCACCCAAGGCTCTATGCAACCTGGCCTTGAACACTGCCAGGGATGCAGCACTCACAACCTCCCTGGGCAACTCATTCCAGTGCCTCACCACCCTTACAGTAAAGAACTTCTTCCTTATATCCAATCTAAACCTCTCCTGTTTAAGTTTGAACCCGTTACCCCTTGTCCTGTCACTTCAGTCCCTAATGAAAAGCCCCACCCCAACATCCCTATAGGCCCCCTTCAGATACTGGAAGGCTGCTAGGAGGTCTCCACGCAGCCTTCTCTTCCCCAGGCTGAACAGTCCCAACTTTCTCAGCCTTTCTTCTTATGGGAGGTGCTCCAGTCCCCTGATCATCCTCGTGGCCCTCCTCTGGACTTGTTCCAACAGCTCCATGTCCTTTTTATGTTGAGGAGATCTAATTTACTTCATGTCTTTTTCTCCACAGTGATACTACTTGCTGCTTCTCTACTGGCTGTAAGTTGCCTCTTAGTAGGTCATGACTGCCTTTAGAGAGCACACTGCCATCCAGCAGTTCAGCCATGAGAAATACTTTGCCGCCAACTTTCAAGATTTGCGGAGCAGAATGGGAGAAATGCTGAAGAGGATGGTAGCCTCTGGAGATGGGAAAGAGGAGGATTGGCTTGGAAACATTGAAATAGTAATCAAGATTTTTATGATAAGAAGTATTTGCAGTAATTTCTGATAAGCTAATGGGTCTTGTGGAGGCAAGATAACAATATACTGAGATTGCATCCCTTCAAAATAATTCATGGTGCAAGCTTAAAGCATTCCCCAAAAGTATCTGTTGCATGTCTTGGAAGCTAATATTCCAAAGGGACTTCAGTGATAAAGTTCAGAGACAGGCAAATACCTACATTTGGTATTTAATAAAGATACTTATAGTATCTCTGAGTAAGAATGTTCTGGGATAGTCAGTACATGGGCCAATAAGTCTATGATTCCTTTTCATCCTCTGAAGAATTTATAGATGGGTAGGGATGGCATTTGTTTGTGAAAGCAAACATCTGCTTCAGTTGGCACACTGTAACTTTTCCAGTTGTGCGTGATTAGGGAAGTAGTGCAAGTAGTTGATTGAAGTTGAATCTTCCTCTTGAGTCTAATGTTTGGTTTGACAAATAAGAAATATATTTTTCTCTGTTACTCAACTAGAGCCCTTGACAGGGGTAACCTTTTACAAGGGCTAAACACCATCTGTTGGTTTTAAACAGATAAGAAGTAAATGTTAATGCTCTTTTCCATTAGTTCAGATGTGAACTCTTTATGTACTTAAGTGCTCTACAGAAACTCTGTCTGCTTTACAAATCTATTCCTCGATAACCTGAGTATTTTTACTAGCAATTTTGCTTTTCTAATTCCTAATTTCTATCACACATCAGAACCTGTATCAGGAAGCAACCATTGTGGTAAGCCATTTATAATTGAATTGGTGGGATTTGTTTTTCTAAGTGATTCCTTAGCATTGAAACCACATGTGCATGCCGTGGAATCTAATACTGTGAAAGCTGTAGCCAAACTTGTAAAGGATTTTTTTCCAGAGCTTTGGTATTACTGTCCTATGTAATGCAGGGTTTTATTTTCAATGGTAAAGTTTGTCAATGTCAAACATTGGCTTATTGCCCAAGTCAGGCAGAGAAGTATCAATTTGTACCATGTTACTTGAGCTTCCCCCTCTGTTGTACTTTAGAAGTGCAAGGGTAAAGCTTTCCAATTGGATAAAAAGGTATTAGACGAAGAAAACATCTCTGTGTAAATGTTGGAGGTCTCCTATAACAAAGTAGTATAAGGGTGGGTTGTCGCAATTCTCTTTCATGCTGTGGTTCTGTCAGGGGGCATCTGCTTCCCCAGCCCTACTGCAGGTATTTCTTGTTATCAAGGCTGGGAGCAGCGGTTCAACATTTCAGAGTTTCTCCAGCCAGTGGCAATGAAGACGCTGTTATTTCATTGTAGAGAGGTGTTGCGTTTAGCAGGGATTGCTGCTCTCATCTTTCTGCTGAGGACACAGTTCCCAGGCCTCTGTTTGTAGAACCCCGGGGAGCTCTGCTGGAGCTGGTGTTCCAAGATGTCTGCCCCTATTTTTGCAGGTTCTTCCCTTCTGTGCATACTCACAGCTTTCCTACACCACTCTGTGAGAGGGAAGGCAAAAGGGCTTTTTGCTAATTATGGAATAGTTAAAAAGGTCTCTCCGAGCTGCTCTTGGCAGGGGGGCTGTTGAAATGGTTGTTTGGGGGGGAAAAAAGAGGCATAAACAACAACTCATGAGACCTGTGTGGGAATTCTTGCTCTTCTGTTGGCTGCCTGTCCTCAGTTATGGTCATGGCTATTAGATGGGCTACAGGGACAGAGCTTTGTGTCCAAAGAAACCTGTCCTAGAAACAAAGTGCTCAGGTGTGCTCAGAGACTGGTTCTGTAGGGAAGAATCTAAACACATGGAGATGCAGCACTTAAACAAGCTATACATAAAAACATGTATGTACCAACATTGCTGCCCTACAGTATTTTAAAGCATGCTGCATGTCCTGGACTCCTTCTGAGGCAACCAAACAGGCATTACAGGACAGTGAGACAGGCATATCTCAGCTTCCTGTTTCTAGCAAGACAGCTGAGTCCACACTCCTATATAAAATGCCAAAACTGCTCTAGCTGTTCATGACAGTGATGTTTGGCTTAGCAAGTCTATCACAGCAGTTAGGCAATGGAGGGAGGACAGTAGCAGAGGTCTCTGCTTAGGTTGCACTGAAATCCTGTCCTCTATTCTGATGAGGTATGGCAGCTGGCTAGCACATATTTGCCATTCCCTCAGACACACTTAGGCTGCTTATTTGAAATGTTTTGATTAATTCTATAAACAAGACAAATCTAATGTTACATTTAGAGTGGAAAAAGCTTTCAAAAAGTATAAGCCCTTGAACTGAGACCCAGGGTGTTCAGTTTGCAAAACCTGCTACCATCTGCAGCCTTAACTTTGGCCCCCTTCTAGTTTGACTATACAAATGTCTCGGCTTCTCTCGAGTTGCTCACTGACACCTGACATATTGCCGCTTAAAAGTAGTGGCCCATTTCTGGCTGAGCTCCATGCTGGACTTTATAACAGCTCTCTGTATTTGCTTATCGAGCACAAATTATTTTACTACTGGGTGTAGCTCTTTATGAAGTCTGTCTCCTGGAAATATTGCCAGTGGAAGGAAGTATAACTCTATGATATTTACCTTACTATAAAACTGTTGTAGTCATACTGTTTGACTCATACTAGTACATTTTGTGTTAGAGTAATGCTTTTGAAGGTCAGTGGAGGAAGGACTGTTCCTACTTTCACTTGGAAAAAACAAATGTAACAAAGCATAAAGAATCATTTGCTTGCTGCTTTTCACTTGTGATACATAACTGATAGCAGAAAAGAGCTGAACATTTGATAAGTATGTTAGACCTAATAAAAAGCCTTAAAAAAAGAAAATCCAGCAACATTGCTCTTGTATGACCTGTAGAAAAGGGCTTCTTTTCTACACCTTCTGGAATAACTTATGTTGGATGGAGAAAGTGGCAGAATACCCTCATCTGATTCAACTTCTTGAAATGTCCTGAAGGTAAAGAGTGTTTAGGATGAGACACTTGTTAGCAAAAGAGACCCCAAGAGCTCCTCAGTGCCTCAGAGCTGAGGATCTATATATAGCAGCAGCAATGGTTAAGCATTCTGTTCCTCACTGGTTTCCTGCTGTGCCTCCAGTGTGTCAGATTCCTTCCCTCACAAAAATGGAAGTTTAGACGATCTCCCTTTCATTTCTCCTTCCAGACAATTTGCCATGAATTTATGCTCTTAGTGCTAAAACAAGTGTATTAACACATGTAGAAACCATTCAGGTTTTTCAAAAAAGCCCTGTGACATAAGGATCCAATTACGTGACTGTAGTTAATTATTCTTTTAAATGTAAAACTCCACATAAAAATTTGGTGGCAGCTTTGAGTATCTTCAAACTGTCATCCTGAAGTGCCACAGAGAGTAGCATCATTCTGATGTAATGTAAATCCAGATTGTTCAAAGGAAATAAAGACATGATCCTCCTTCTCCCGAACTTAGGAGAAAGATTTCTGCTCTCAAAATTCACAGTTTCCTTGTATAAAACGGATGCAAAAAGCTGAAGTGAAGCACTGATTCCTGTAACATGTAGTGATCATGCTTGGAGTCCAACCTGCCAGGGGTGGATCACATCTCTTGAGCTATGCTGCATGGGCTGCTTTGTGTGTACCCATGGGTGGCATATGGGATGTCTGTATGCCTGGACACACCAAGGGAACAACAGTTCTTGAAGGACCATAGGGTCTCCAGAAACCCCATAAACAGACAAAGCCAAATTTCACTGAGGCAGAATTTCTGTGGTGGAAGGCATGTCCAGGGAAATGTGTGTGTATGTGTATATTTGAGAAGAAGCCATATGGGAACAGCCAGGAAATGTCATTTTACATTCTCAACATAGGCTATTTTTCAAAGAAAATGGATGTCATTTATTTGCCAGAGAAGTAGAAATGCCAATACTTGCAGTCTAAACAGTAGAATGTCTAAAGGGGTAAGACCCACTAAAATATACAGAATGAGAAATCATTTAATCCTTTGTAAGGAAGGTGCTGATATCCCTTTCAAGTAGGAGGATTCTGTCTTTATTGTCACTGACTTCAAAGGGAGATGAGAGTGCCGCTTTCTGTCACAGTGGGGGCTGTATATTCAGTTAAAGAGTCTCCATCACCATGGTATTTTCAGCATCTCTCAATAGTAATCATTAAGGTTCACTTTATGATGGGAGATGGGGGAGGGAAAATGGCAAATAGAACCAAGATGTTTATCTTTGCAATTCAGAGTAAGTGAGCTAGCAGCTGCACAAAGTGTCTTTCAGAAAGGAGTATCTCCTGTTACTGTTTCTATTAATGTTAAAGTCATTTAGATTAATAAGCTGCATTATGAAAGGGGGCATGTACATGCCCAAGCCATTGTCTTGTCATGACTTTTCTGTCAGTACTGTTGCTCCTCTGTGCACAGACTACTGCTTTCCCTTAATGGCCTTGGTTTTCAAGTCTGTTTCATTTTCTTGCTTGTTGCTAAGACTCCTGAAGAAATTTTGTTCTTTTCACTGATGACATTTAATGGTTTGGGTTGGGGTGATTCCTTCCTTTGAAAAGAATGAGCTCCTTTTTCCCCTTAGTGATTCTGCTTTGCTATTGCAGTACAAAACAAGTCATCACTGATGACTTAGCAGAGGTGGCACAAAGTGGCTCATTCCTCTTACTTCAGAAGAGAAGCCCACGGAAAGGGGTGCTCTGATCTTCTGAGCTGTAGTTTCAGTGACTCACTCACAGCACCCAGCTCTTAAAAGGCTTACTTAGATTTGCAGCTGTGCACTTTTGATACCAAAATGTAAATATTTAGTCACTGTTGCAAAGCCAGGCACTGATGCCAGACAATGAGATAAAAAAAAGGGGCAAATGCCTACAAATAGGCTGTGTCTTGTTCCTTCTGACAGCAACATCTTAGAGTCTGAAGGAGAACCAGCTGAATTCTAAGTCTTTCCATACTGATTTCTAAAGAAAAAGAAGCCATAATATATTCCAAGTATGAAGTATCTGATTGTCCAAAAGCGAAACACATCACAGATTTTGTAACAGAGATTCCTTTTCCCATGCCTAAGCCAAGGCATGAGGAGGCAACTCTGCACTAAAAGCATGCCTGATGCTTCCAAAATCCTTATCTGTCCAGAAAGAAGATTTTAGTAATGCTAANAGAAGCCATAATATATATATTTATGCACTCTTATTCCAAGTATGAAGTATCTGATTGTCCAAAAGCGAAACACATCACAGATTTTGTAACAGAGATTCCTTTTCCCATGCCTAAGCCAAGGCATGAGGAGGCAACTCTGCACTAAAAGCATGCCTGATGCTTCCAAAATCCTTATCTGTCCAGAAAGAAGATTTTAGTAATGCTAATCCCCTTATTAGTCTTCAGAAGGAAAAGGATAACCTGTTGACCCACTAAATAACCTGCTAGGCACCTGCATAGAACAACACCTCCTGCCCCCAACCTACCCAGCTGCAGCAGCAAGTTGTCAGTGACAAAGATAATTGTTCCTAAAAGGGTGATTTTCTCCTAGGTAACAGATTAGAGGATAGGGCAACAACTTACAGGAGAAGTGAGGTTCATGCACTCGGAGGTTGGGGATATTTGGGGATATTTAATCTGTTTCCGATAGAAAGGGAAAAAGTGGAAAGAAGGGCAGAAGTTGGCTGTAGAGCTCAGTAATAGAGATGAAACTGCCTGCAGCTCTAGGACAAGCTCTTGCAGTCGTGGCATCTCTGAGGCATTTGTGTTTAAAGCTTTCAGATCACTGGATCATGTTGTGTCATGTCATGTCTGGGCTTTCCAGCTGGCGCTGAAGACCAAGTGTCCCCCTATCACTGGCGAACAGGGAAACTAGTGCGTTGAGCTGCGGTGAAGTCAAATGCAGACCTCATTTTCTGCATCTCTCAGAACCACAAGGGAATGTCACCGGGAGGAGAGGCTGTCTGATAACACCTACCACAGAGTGTGGGGGTGGACAAAGGAAATTTCCTCATCAGCTTGTGAATGCGATAAAGAGCGCAAACAGTCAGGCATGCAAACACCAACTACTTAGTGCAACAGCTATTCTCACTTACTGGTGGACTGCACCAGCCCAGGTGCTCACTGCCTCTAGTGCATCAAACTCCTCAGCTTCCATTTTAGGTTTGTCTTTCCCTTCTCCCCATGACCTTGCATAGACATCTTACTTGTTTCTAATGATAATAATAACAAAAATAAATAAATAAATAAATAAATAAAAGGCACAGGGTGTGTGTGTGTGGAATTTATCCTGTATTTTTTTGTATCTTAGTTCAGTTCCAAAGCTCAGGTGAGGCTTTCCTGCAAGGAAGGGGTGCAGAAGGTCCTGGTCTGTCGTCTTCTCCCTTTGGAACCCTTTTTTGCCTATTACCTGATCCTGTTGGAGTAAAGATAATAACATCACTTTCAAAAACTCTTCCAAGTTCCTAGATCCCTGCCACACAGAGTATTTGGATGTCCCAGCATTTTCACCATGCCCTGAAGATGCAGCAGAAGATGTGGAAAGGGAAATCTGTATTCCAGCAAAAGAGGAAATGTGAGTCAGCAACTGAATAAAGTCCAGCAATTCTTTTCTGTTTTGTTTTGGTTTTGTTTAAATCCATCTGTAAGGTGGAGCAGCAGTCAGCAGAAGAGGAGTCTGGGAGGGCAAATGGTTGTTTCTGCCTCTGAAACAAGAACCTGTAGATATTTTCAGAGTGGGAGACTGCATTTAGTAAGCTTTAACTTGTAGCTCAGTTAAGATTTAATTGCAAAGTTATGGTAATGGGATATATCTTCTAATGGAGTAATTAAGAAGCAATTAGTAGCTTTAGACTGGTCTCATCTAACTTAGAACAATAAGTGAGGAGGGAAAGCAAAGTATCCCTTGAAGTACCCTTTGCATGGTTTTATTAAAAATGCCGTATCTATCAAGTGATCTAATCATGTCGGTGCTAACTTCGATTTTACTTAGCATGGCCCATGTCTTAATAGAGAAGGGATGATTATGTGGACCACCCATTTCCATTTCACAGTCAGAGTGCTTCTACACCAAGTGCACTGATTGCATGAGAAGTAATGTTAAATCCTCAGCGATCAAGCATGACATTGGAGTTGAAGAGATTGTGACTCTCTGAGCACTACCGCTAAGACAGAGAGCACCACATCACAGTTTGAAAATCACCTTGCAATCGCCAGTCCTCAGACATCTTAGAAGGGGAATGAGGGAGGCAGCAGCGTGGCGTTTACAAATAGCTGAGTTATGCTCGATTCTCTGGGTTTTTCCTTTTGTGGCTTGGATATGGAGAAGCACACGCAGCCTGTGTGACTTAGAAAACTTCAACGGAAATGAAACAGGAAGCCAGATCCTTTCACGGCTTGTTGATCTGTGAAGACATGCAAAGTCTGTAGAGACTCTTTCTACTCCCAGCAAAAGAACTCAGGGGAGCAAAATCCAGCTGTGGGGTGATCCTCTGGAGAGGGGATGCAGAGGCGACATGACAGAAAAGCAAGCAAGAACAGAGCCCTGTGCACAGAGCAAGAAAAGCAGAGCAGAATTAACCACTCCAAGAGAAGTGTTGGTAAGTTTGTAGAGCTGTGCTCTAAATTTTGGCATTTCACCAGGCTGGTGATCAGGTATAGAAAGCTCCTGTACTGCAGATCACAGCTGCATAGGCACTATTCTTACCTGTGTGCTGGACTATACCTGCCTTTGGCAGTAGTAATAAACGATGATAAACAGGGAAATGTTTCCTGAATGTTAATAATGGACTTGAAAAAAGGAAGGGTGAAGCTCGAACTAGGTCTGCTTTTACTGGGTTGGATTGCTGTTGCCTTTGTTTCAGCAGACCCTTTTGATGCTCCTTTTGAATTGTTTGTGTTCTTTGGGATGTGGCTATAATCCTGACACTGACCTGCAGATGGGTGCAAGAATGTGGCAGTTGCTTCTGCTAATGATTTGATTTGTGGGTTAAACAGAAATGGTTAAAATGTCTTCACACTTGCTTAGCACAACTTTCAGAACAAGCTTTTGCTGTAATTGCTATACAGTCTCTTGTGGGTGCAAGCAGAGGAAGTCACAGTCATGCCTGCTGCTTGGAGATGCCATAACCTCCAGAAAAACCTGGAGGTTCATGTCATGGGCAAGTTCATAATGTTCCCCTAAAGGGAAGGAAATATCATAAATATCCCTAAGCAGTAGAAGTTTGCCACCAGCCTTATCTGAGCATCACAAACATTTGTAAAATGCCATGACTATAAAGTCTGGAGGAAGAGAATCAAACTTGGGTTGCTTCCAGTCAGAGCTCCCTGGAGCTCTCCCCTTGTCCCCATGGAGCTGCTGCCTACTTGAAGGCAAAGCAGGGGAGGCATTACTTCTGCAGAAACATACTGAATGCATGCTCCAAGTAAGGCTTTTTCTGGATCCCTGTATTGTTTTCCAAGTTATTTAGGGGAAGTTCACACTTTCTGAACCCTCATAGCAGTGTGTTTCCCCTTCTGGACAGAAACTGCCTTCTAGTGAGCTGCTATTCTACTTCTTGAAGTTGATCCCAACACAGACCTAGACCCAGACCTAAACCTCGCTTGCTCTCCTTAGAATTATTCTAACTCATATTCAGCCAACAGGAATGGCACACCATACCAGCCCAACATAGGATGTGGGAGGCTTGTGTGTTACCTGGCTCAAACTCACCAGAGCTGCCTGCATCCCAGGTCAAGGAGAGGCCTGCAGAGGAGGGAGGCAGGTAAAGGCTTCCCTGTCTCAGCAACTTGAAGGAGGGGAGACAACGTTCTCTTGCCAAAGCCCACAAATGGGAAAAGGTAGTAGAGAGGTCTCCGTAACTGGCACAGGGAAGAGGTCCAGAAAGAACTCATGGAGGAAGAAAAAGCATATAGACAGTATTAAAAAACACCTCAAGCAGTTTCACTTAAGTGATACCTGTTTGATTGGTTGCCAGGGCTTATTCCCAGCAATAGCACGTGCAGAGGGGCATAAGCTATTCTCTATATCGCACTGAATAAATTTCCTGTAAAGAATGCACAGAGCTGGGAAGTGGGAAGGACTCATGGATACGGGGGTTGATCTGCAGTGTTTGAACTAAGTGTGTTTCATCTCTCCTCTCTAGTGAGTCAGCAACCAGATAAACATTAACTTTCAGGCCTGTTTGCACGAAGAAATCACCTATTAAATCCTCAGATCTGAACATGGGTTAGAGAGGGCAAACTGAGGCAAATTTGGGGTTGGCTGGAAAGTGGCACCAAGACAAGCCCGGCCAAGGTGAAAAGGAAGCTAGGAAGGGAAGCTGAAGTATGTGATAGCTGCAGGAAAGATGTGGCTCAGAAACAAATCCCAGGTACCTTGGAGCCTTTGCAGGTGGATCCTGTGTGATCTGTATCCTAACAGCATCTCCCAACTGCCCCTCCTGAGACACGGCTGCATTAAGCCGCAAACTGCATGGCCAAAAAGCAAGCACCAGCCAGCCAATGCTGTGGGAGGTGTAGAGATGGCACAAAATTCCAAAATGGATTTTTCAGTGGAGCAGCACACAGCACTACAAAACTGACAGCTTCAGACTTCTGAAGCCAACTATTTACTTTTGCTATTTTTAGCTGGATTTTAAGCCTAGATTTTCTTTTGCTTGGATAAGTGTTTGTGGCTTTCTGTGAGTGCACTTAAGTGAGTGGTTAGGTTTTGCCTATTTTTTGTTCCTTGCCCTGATTAACTGGGATAGATGAAGAAGCAATCTGGTATTTGTGACAGATAGCAGGAATCTCTTCACTGTTGCACAAAAAGTGTTGATTTTCTATCTCTAACCATTTTAGTATTTTACATTTTAGAAAAACAAGCAAACAAAACATAGCACAACAACCCTGTAAATTTGCCCTGGCTCTGAACTGGAGCAAACTGCTTGTAACTCTGTAGAAGACTTATGTTTGCGTCATTTGTTCAGACCATTACAATTCCCTTCTGTTTTTCCTGCAAAGTCCCTAGGGAGATGGAAAAAATTTGTTCTTTAATATGTAACCAGAAAATAAATTACCGCAGTCTATGCAAATTCTCTACACACACCAGGGGAAATTACACCTAGAAGTCTGCTATATGGGAGAGTACCTGGCAAGGGTGAATTTCTTTTTGTACAAATGGACTTCATTATATTAATAATGAGTTGAATATGTGAGGAAATCAACATGCAATGTCAGGAGAAAACCACAACAACTTTGCAGTCATAAGTTGTATTGAGATTTCATGGACAGATTTCAAACAGATGATGATAGTGTTGGTCTCCATTAAGGGAACTGTTGCTGTAAGATGTAAAATAACTGTGACACCGAAGTACGAATTGTATCTGACTGTAGAGGAGCTGCAGGGACTGCGGCAGAAGCGGAGAACTCCACTTGTTTCTTAAGCTGAAGGCAGCCGGACTGCCTGAAGGTAGTCACCGTCAGCAGAGACGGATGCCCAGGGTCAGCCTTCCTCCTCGAAACGGGGTCCGCGACCACCACGGTGTCTGAGGTACCCTCTCACCCCGGCTTCACTCGGGCCTCTCAGCACCCGGTGCCGGGGCAGTGCTGGAGCGGCCGGCAGTGGCAGCGCGCCGGGGGGTTACCGGGAGGGGCCCCGGACAGGCGGATCGGGGGCGGGGGGGCCGGCCCCGCGGGATCCCCGCCCCGGGAGGGGCTGGCTCTGAGCCTGTAACCGGGGTTTATCCCCGGGGAGGCAGAGGCGGGGAGCGGCGGAGCGGGTGAGGCGCGGCGGAGGGGTCTGGTCGGGTGCCGCAGGGTGCCCGCGGTGGCAGGGAGGGTTTGGGTGCATTTGTTGCTGCTTCACTTTTTGTTTTCCACTTGCCTGTTTCGGGGCCGTTTTCCCGAGGCGGCGGTACCCGGAAAGCTGCTGCTCCGCAGGTCCTCGCGCGGGGCGGACCGGGCTGAGCCTCCCACAACTTCCCGTTCCCCCGCATCGTTCCCCACCGTCCCCTGGGGTGCGGCGGCGGCGCGGCCGGTCCGGAGCGCACCTGACCTCCGGGCCCGAGGCTGCTGCGGCAGGCGGGAGCGGCCCCAGGATGTGTCCGGGGAGAGACCGGAGGGGCGGGCAGGTACTCCGGGAGGAGCTGGACGTGTCTGGGGTGGGTTTGCTTTATGAGCTGGTGTATTCTGAGCGCTGTGCTCTGGTAGCTCTAAGGGACGTGGAGACCGTTGTGAACTTAAAACAACAGTGCTTGCCGTTTTCAAGTCAGGTGTGCCTTTGGGGGGTTGCTATGCTTTAGTTTTTTTGTTGTTGTTGTTGGGTTTTTTTTTGTTTTGTTTTGTTGTTTTTGTTGTTTTTTTTCTTTTTTGTAGTTTTGGTTTTTTGTTTTTTTTTTTCGG
>NDXB01010375.1:15290-30842 GCA_002631895.1 Agapornis roseicollis
TTTTTTTTTTTTTTTTTTCTCTCTTTCTCTTTCCCTTTTCTCTCTCCCTGAATGCATCCATTGTTTCCCACAGAGATTTCCTTGGAGCAGCCCCTGTGCCGGCCTCACCCTTAAGGTTTCTGGGACCTGAAGGTGATGCTTTTCTCTGTAGTGCTACGTTTGATCACTATGGCAAGAGCCAGGCTGGCATGAAAGTTGACTACATAGTGTCAGCACTGCCCCTGGGGAAAGGGCAGAGGGGTGCAGACAGTGTTGTGCTGTGCCCTGCTGAGCTGCGAGAGGCAGCAGCCTGGCAGAGCTGGGACTGGGCCGGGCATTGCCTGAAGCCTGAATCTCCCTCATTTAAGCTGTTCCTGGTTTTGTTTCAGGGGCTTTGATTTTTAATCTTATCTTTTCAAACATGGAAGTAGAAACATATTTTTAGAAAACAAAGCAAGTGAGCAATGACATCTGAAACGTGTTGTACAAATAAATAAACCTGGTTTCCAGAGTTGATTTCTCTAATTCCTGTTTAGAGCGTCTTTCCATCCCACAGACCCCTCCCCCCAGCCTGTTTGTAACAGCTGCAGTTCTTACTGATTTCAGCTCTAGTTGCCTGTGCTGGTCAGATCTGAAAATAGGTTACTTTTGTTTAGCATAATAAAGAGAGAGCTTGCCATGCAACTTTAGACATCCTCTTTTGACATTTTCTGTCTCTATTTGTGGCAAATTCAAAATCAAATGCTCCTGAATCGTATGAAATCAGTGACACATTACTTTCAGGAACATTTCTCCAGACAAGTCAAGTGCCTGGGGCTGCTAAGCAAGCCATGTGTGCAGCTTGGTTGAGTAGTTAATGTGAACATCGTAAAGGTCAAGTCAGCAAAAGGGAGCAGTTTTCAAGTGGTACTGAAATGGCTCCTATGGAAAGGTAAAAATGGAAGAAATTTAAAAAAGTTAATCCTGTTAAGCAAGAGATCCTTGGAAGAAACATAAAGAGGCAGTACTATAAAGAGTATGAGCAGCAGTCCATTTAGACTGGGATCCCATCTCTGACCTGCCTCTGGCTCATGCCATGAGATGTACTTACTTCTGAAAGGACGTACTTCCTTCTGAGAGACATATCCATCAATCAGAAGTTAGACTGGCCACCGAAGGAAAATGATTCACATCACTGTTTTTGTCAGAAGACATGCTTCCTGCTCAATGTAAGCTTCAACCCATATGGATTTATATCTTGAGGCAGTTCTGGCATGTTGTCAGATGTTTTAGGAATGTGTGAGATGCTGCTATAGTTTTTGGATTGGTGGGAACTCTCATGTAGCCACAAGCTATTCAAAACTGATCAAAATCTTGCCTATCCCTTTATCTGTTAAATATAGCTGAAGTTGGACAACAAGATTTACAAATTGCTGGTGAGAAGTATGTGTGCATATCTATGTTGATGTCTACAGACAGGTGGCATGAACATATAAATTACATTTCTTAAAGAAGCCAAGGTAAAAACACTGTGTTTTAGTGATGCATATTTGTGTTTTATCAGGGATTCATCTTTTTAAAGGTCCTGCTATGGTCTTAGCCTCACGCACAGTCTGCGTGAATAAGCTTTCTTGGTTAGTATGTATTTTTATGAAGAGAAAAATTTCTGTTAACAATTTCAGAGTGTGTTGCTTCTGAACTTCCTTGCAATCTTTTATTACATGATGGCCACAGTCTTCTCTGATTCGTTATTGCTTATCTTTCTTATCTAGTGCTATCTGGTTATTCAAATACATTTTGTCATGCTCACTTATGTTGTTTATAAGCTCTCTCTTGCTTTACAACTTTAATCAGTTGATGGATGCTAAATTAGGATCTCCACTTCTTCAAGATCACCTTATTACAGTCAGCTTAGGGAAATCAACCCCTAGGGTACTTTCCCAAATTAAGGAACATGCACATAAGTATGTGCACATCGACTTGGCTGATAGGCTTGTGCTCAGTCATCCATTGTCCCTCCAGCGCGCGTTCCCAGTTACCAGAATGGTCCTTCAGAACTGAAGGTTGCCAAGTCTGGTGATTGGTGAGAGAAGGAGGTGGATGAAGCTGGTAGCAGAGCTGCTTCCTCCTACCTCCTCTTCCTGTGGCACACACAGGACAGAAAGTTTGTCCCTCTGGGGAGTCTTTGGCCTTCCTTCTTGATACCTCCGATATGTCCTATCCTTATCCCTTGCTGGTGTCCATAAGGTAATTCTTGATAGACTAGAAGGGAAGGTGTGACTAGCATCTTGGAGGCAAAGGCAACTAGATTTCTACAGTGAATTTATCCATTTTGTACATCATCCCCTGTCTTCCATCTGTCACCCCACTTTGCCTTGTGGGGAAAACTGCACTCATTGAAGGAATATTGTGTGATTAGAGGGAATCTGCAACTGTAGTTATGTGTCCCAGTTGCAAGCAGCAAATACTTTCATCCGTATGCTGATGTATTCAGGAAGTGTAAACACTTGAGTGTCCCTTTAAATATTTTCTGCTGTAGTCTGGCTTTTGATAAAGATACTAGCAGAAGACTGGTGGGAAAGAAGAATACATTAAAAATCTTGCTATCAAATTGCAGCACAGAGCTGTTATCACTCAATGTGCTCTGTCCTTAAGCTCTTCTGAAAATTTAACAAGTCAGCGGAAGTACAGGCTGCTTCCCCCATAATGAAGAGATTCCTCTGCCAGCAAACTTCAAGTGATCCAGGCCTGCTTAGTGTCTGCGCTCTGTGAGTATGAACAGAGGGGTGACAGGAGGGCCCCAACTTTTGCCCCCAAATAATTCATTAAAAGGATGTATGCCTAATTTTAGAAGTGTATGTAAATATATGCATGTTTATTTGATGAAGGACTGCTCATAGGCTTTGCAGTTATTCTACAAAGTTTAGCCAATCTGCACAATATAGTGTTCAGCACTGAGCGGTTAGCATATTTTTCCAGATTTCTCTTTTGATTAGGCAGCCTTATGACAATTCTGTTGTTTGTAACTTAGGGGATGTAATTGATTATGACTCTTCATGTATCTTAAAAAAAAATCTGCTACTTCACTTTTTAAGACTTTCTAATTTATTCAGGGATTTATTTTCTTGCTGTACAAAGAATGACTGCTCTGCTATAGTTAATATTTTTGAGAGTCTTGGAGAAAAACACTGTTTGCTAATTGTTTCTATTTTTATTATTATTTCTTTTTTTATGTGAAGCACATATAAGCAATTGAAACCCAGTAAGTTTCCTGTATTTTTTTATGTAACATTTGAATTCTTTGTCATCGTTATTTCCTCTGGCTGAAGATGACATACGAAATCATATACACTTAAAATCCCAAATCCTTTTCTTCCTCTGAGATTCAGACTATCATGGAGCAGCTATGGAATTAAATGACCACGGCTAACGTGAGAGGAGAAATGTGTTTATGCTTTGAGCTGCACTGTCATGTTATTAAAAGCTAAATTTCTCCAGCTGGCAAAAAATCAACAATTATTTTCTATCCATTTCAAGGTGTGACTGTGATTCAGACTCTGCACATCAAGATCAAGCAGGCAGTTCCATCCCCAGGTATTCTACTGTAAATTTTGTCTGAAATCCACTGGCAACAAATAAAGCTGTCAGGATGCTTCTGTAAACCATTAGAAATAAACTGCTATTCTCAAGGGAATGCTAAGGCTACTAATATTTCTGGGAAATGCATATTTGTCTGGTATACTTTTGTGTAAAAAATATTAATTTCAGTTGTTATTATGTAACTAAATATATTATGGTCTATGTTCTTAACTTCACATCAAATTGCTTACATTTAGATGCAGAGCGGATGCTAATTTTACTGTATAGCAGCTAGTACAAAGTACTAGTACATGGAGTTTTGCAACTCTACAGGGATATGCTGATATGCTCATTGATGAGTATCTCTGTAAAAAAAACATAATTCAAATTGTAATTCAACTGAAGCATTCTTCAGGCATGTATTTCTCATGGCTATGTTAGTTTATGTTGATTGCTAGAGGATGCAACATAACCTTTCAGAAAGAATTTAAAACTTTAAATCAGATGATATTTTAAAATTAGCAACACTTCTGCACATTGTTGAAATGCCCTAGGATATAAAGCACCCTATCCTGTAACTATAACAATTGTCTTGGAGCACACTTGCATAAGGCTTGCGCAGCAATGGTGTTTAACTCATAGGCACCCTGCAAGTGTCCATCTGGATGCTGATGGGCCACAGATAGAAAGTGAGTTTGGCAGCTCAGAATCCTTAGGAGGAAACATCGAATTAACAAGTTATGCTTGCTAGGAAAAATCTCAGGGGCATTAATTCAATATTTCTTGAACCCCTCAGTTATGGAAGATTCACACCAGGATAGAGGTCATCTCTCAGCTAACCATTAGGATTTTACCAGCTGAAACTAACATCTGAAATTCCACCTGCAAACTGTGCAACAGCCAAGGAACAGTAATGCCAATCTGCTCACCCTGCCAGCTAAGCAGGCAGCATCGCATTGTGCATTGCAGTAGCTTTCTTAGTGGTGCTAGGGCAATGCTCCTAGTGAAAGGCATTAGACCAGCCTAAGTGTGGATTGATGGGGTGTAGATAAGACTAGCAGGGTCTTAGAACAGGCTGGAGATTGGTGACTAGGTCTGTAGGCTAGGCAGAGATTGAAAATATCTGTCCCAGATTCAGTGATTACCTGAGCATCGATGAGCAACAGTGTCTGTTTAAACCACCAGATGTGCTATTACACAGGAGGACCTTTGCTCCAAACTGGGAGTACATGATGCTTGTCCCTTTCACCCAAACACATCTCTGGCTGTCCAAACCCTACTTCATATGCCTGCCTCCCTCACTTTGTCCAAAAGCCCTCAAAAGCAGACTATCAGACTGTCAGAAGGGAAGTGTGACTATATAAATGGGGAAGAACTACTGGATGTGATGACATTTTTGTGACATTATAACCTAGATGGGGAAAGGTCTTCTGCATGAAAAAGACAGTTTCAGGTTTTATTTGGGGTATATGAACTATAGGGCTGAAGCCAGAAAGTGCCTTTAAAACTAGTCTTATTTAAATGGCTCCACAGTTGAATGTATAATAATACTAACAGTAGTTTAACTTGTGATTTTACAGTAAACAGTAGCCTCTCAGGTACATGTTACTAACATAAGTAGTGTTTGAGGTGTAGACTACTCAAGTTGGTAAAATTAAAATACCATGAATTGTTAAGAACTTATTGCTGTTTTTTCCTTCATAATGTTTTGGCAGGTGTCTGAAGTCCTACCTGATACATTTCAATTTTATTTTCTTACAGAGATGATGATAACAAAGAAAATTATCCAGACAACACTGCTGTCTTAGAAGAAAGGCAGCTGTCTTTGCAAGATACTCAGCATCACAAGCAGCAGGCTGTAATTGACTACGCTCTAAAGCCTGAAATGGGTAACTTGAAGCTGAGAAAACCTAAGCCCATTGCAAGGCTAGAAAATGGAAAAAGCCATGAGGAAAGTCAGGTAAAGAACTAAACTTACCAAGGGTAGGTTTATGGCAGAATGTCTGAACAAATACACCTTTTGAAATGCAAAGTGGGACTCTCTGGTAATCCATGATGTAACTGAGACCCCACAGTAATCTACCCTCATTTTTTGACAAGGCTTTTTCTGTTTTCTTTATTTCACTGAGGATCTTTTATGCTGGTACTTCGGCTGCCAGCAGAGAGCTTTCATACTTCATCTTTCTGGTTTTGTTTGTTTGTTTGTTTGTTTTTAAATTGTAAAATAATAATCTATTCCAGTGGAGATTTTGGTACCAGCACTCTTCCCCACAGGCTTCCCAGGTTGAGCTGAGGGGAGAAGAACTGTAACTTTTTTAAAGGCTATAAAAGAAGACTAGAAATGAAGAAGCTTCTGCTGCTGTCTGTGGTGGTACATTGCTATGTAGACTCCAAAGTTACCACTTCCCAGCAGCTGCTGGAAGTGCCTCTATTCTCTCTGGTGCTTCCCAAGTCATGTCTTATGTGCAGTCTAAGGGCTAGAGTTCTGGCCCAAGTTTAACCCCTCAGCTGGAAATATTTCATAACCAAGAGGGCTGATGTTAATGTGTTGGTGGATTGTTGGACTGTATTCGGCACAAGGCCTGACATTGTTAAGTACAGATGTTTGTATTTACATCTCTTCTTTGATGTATAATTATTTGGTCATTTACTGTCTCTCTTTTCTTGTTTGTGGTTAGAAATTTGCAGAGCACTTTCTAAAATGCCCTGAACCCATCATAGACCAGGAATTATTTTGGTCCAGTTTTTCAAACTTAGGGAGTTCATAATTTTGGACGGCATGTTTTACCTTCTAAGGGAGGAATAGACTTGTGAATTCCAGAAGAAAAAGTAAAAGCAAATGGCATCCAAATGGTATTATCATGGTCTCTTTCAGAATATTAATGTCAGCTCTTGTCCTACTCTTCTTGCATACTTTTCTGGAGTTCACCCCTGAGGTGAAGTACTAATTTCTGATCTTTTGCAACTGTGTTGCTTTACTAGGAAATATTATTGTGGCTGCAGAGATGTACATGTTTATCAGCAGATAAGAAAAATGAGGACATTTTGGCCTATAAAGGACATGTGGAGGCATATCAGAAAGAAGAGTCATGAAGAAGTCATGAACAGGGATGTACCATAGACCATCTGTTGCTCTTTCAGTCACTTCTGAGTCTCTTGTCTGCCTGCTCCCTGTGTATGCCATGCATATATCTTTCATCCAATGAAAGCTAACAGCACAGATTTACTGCTCTGTAGTATTTTATGTGGCTTGAAGTGGTTAACTGAAAATGTTGATATTCTTTCATGGGAAACTTTTTAAGCATATAATTACACTGCCATAACATACCAGTGAAACTTAGATGTGCAGCCTCTGGAAGGGAAAACAGTGTCAGGCATACTGGAAGAGGTAAGATGTTTAGATACCATTTCATTTCACTTGAGGGATGAGAGCTCATGTAGAGCTTTGAGTATAATATACAACACAAACGCAAAGTAAACATTGCTCCATAGTAGGAACTCCAGTATTTCATACAAGGAATTGTATCCTAGTACTGAAAGACTTTTCAAGTAGGTATCTTGTATTCACTCTGATTTCAGTCATGTTTGTTGTAGAGGAAAGAGCTTGCCTCTTGGAATAGTTTGCAGAAGGAAGCTGTTTTGGAGAACACATCTACAAAGCCTTTCATTTTGCACAGCCCTCATTTTCATTAGTAAGGGTGCGAATGCTCCTTGACCCTGCGTGCTTGCCTTTCTGCATCTTCAGCTATCACAAGGGCTTTTATTCTTAAAGAAGCCAGCATCTGGCTCCTGGCTTTGTTTGCAACACCCATGAAAACAAGGCTCTGCTTGCAGAAGACTTCTGCAATGGGTTTGTTTCTGTATGTGGATTCTCATTGGGATCTTCAGTATATTATGACCTCCCAAACGCTATTGCAGCTGTCTGTGTTAGCAGCCCTAGTTGTGAACTGGTAGCAATTGCTTCTCTCCATTTTGAAACTGAAAGCAAGGTGCTCCTGTGTTGTTTCTAGTACCTGTTAGATAGATAGAAAGAAGCAGTTTATTTACAATTCATTAGTTCCTACAATTACATATGTACATGGCAAATTGTTGTTACCCAAAAAAGTGAGCCAGGCTGATGCTTTGAAACACTGTGCAACTCCATATTACTTCCTTTTGTGAAACACCTTGCCACCAAGTCACTCAGTGAAACAAATGATGTACTTAGAAGCAGCTGAGGTTGAGCTGACAAACAGCAATATCTGAGGACACACACTTACAAAAGAAAAAAAAAAAAAAGCATGATGAACTGCACATGGTGTTCAAACTTCATCCTCATTTTCCTGAGTTTATTGATAGAGTGGTTTTTCAGCAGTCTCCTCAATTCCCCAATCTGACTTCTCTGAAGCATCAAACAATGACAATATTGCACTGACAGTATCTCTTTTAAAGGCATTGCTCTGATAAGCCAAGGAAATGTTTGCTACTTGCTCCTATGTGTTATAAGCCCACAAGTGGCTTTTTCAGAAAATTGTCCATTTAAAATCAATGGGCTATTGTGAAATAAATAAGTTTGCTATGTGTGTTGGAAGGATTAAGGTCGATTTGTATGGGAGCCAATTTTGCATGTCTTTCTACTGGTGAGAATTCAGGGGATTTATGTTGTAGAGAGGTCAGTGGGAGGGAACAGTTCACTGTGTTTAAGTAGACAAGAGATGGCCATCTTGGGGATTTTGAGCTTCACAGCCTGCTGAAGTTTGATTCCTGTACCCCTGATTTTTTTTTGACGCAATTGTAGTATTGTGGTCATGTAACCTAGGTCTTAATGAAGAAAAGGTAACTACATCTACAGATAATTAACAGGATCAATTTTAATAAAAGTGCAGTACCAAATAACTTCACTTGACCATTCATAGGCTGATAAAATGACGCTAGAGTAAAACTGTACCTCAGATATTGCATGCAGTTATTTATCTGGGGGCAGGAGATGGGTATGGGGGCAGTTGGAACCTTTCCAAAATATGGAAAGAGAGGCAGGCTGCTGGAATGTGGTTACACTGGTGTACTCCAGCTACTTAGTTTCATCTTTCCTATGGTTTCATGAACTTCTTTATCAATTCTGCAATGTTAATCTATAGGAAACTAAATTCATTAGGATTTATTTGACTTCAGGGGGTGAAAAGCATATGCTCAGAACATATGCCAAAGAGTCAGTGTAAGAACACGTGGCTAGGAATGGAAAGTCTGCTTTCCTTACATAATCCTTTCTCCTGTCACTCACCTTTGATGCAGTAATGAGTATAGATTATTAAATGAGACATTCTCAAATTCCTTATTGATACCAAGACATACTTATAAATGATCCTAAACATGCTAGCTAGTAGGTAGAGACTGTAAAAATTCAGTTTTATTATTAAGGTAAATTACTATAAAATTAAATAGTGGCTTGACAATCAATGCCAGGATAGGGATGTTGAAAACTGCTGTGTGAAGTATTGTGTTTTGAGTATAAGTTATGTGGGAAAATGGTGCGGATTTCAAATTAAAAACCACAGAGCTGATGGTAACCTGTTAGCTGCATAAACACATAAACATGTCAGGCACTCTGCAAGTTCCACTTCAGTTTTTAGGTACACTCTGTTTATGTCTAAACAGTACCTCAGTCATGGATTAAATCTGTTCAATTCACTGTCCATTCACTGTGCCTACTTATTTTCTTGTATCAACTGTCATTTTCAAGAGGGGTAGGAGGCACTTCTGCTCAGGACTTCAGTACTGGCTATTTTCTAACTGACACAGCACCATGAGGTATGCCAGAGCTGGGATCCAAAATGCCAGTACAATATTTGCATGGTGCTTGCATCTGAAGAGAGATGGAAGTGTTTGTGTTTTGCATAAAGCATATAAAGGATGCAAGGTACTTTCTGGAGTCCAAGAGCAGATGAAGCTACTCCATAAACACAGCAAAAGTTTGTATGCCTGTACTATAATTCAGATGCTCTGACAGACATGGGTTATGACGTGCTGTGGGTTTTTGGAAGGAAATAGATTAAAAAAAGATAGCTTGTGAAGCAGAAGCTTTAATTTTTGTCTGCTTTTAAACCCACATATTATTTAGTATATAAAGCACGTATCATGGCAAGCATCAGTGATTATGCAGCACGAAGACTTGTTGGAGTTTTCCTTCTTCACAGACTTCTTAGCAGGTGCAACCTCATTGTAGAAGCTTCACTCCATAGTTAAGAAGAAAGTAAAATATAGTATAAGACAGCACTATACTGTTGAGTGCCTTTGACACATGAGGAATTGTTTTCATTGCTCTCGAGAAACAGAGACTTCAGGGGTGTTTCCTTACAGATTACTCCTTACACCTTAATCACATTGCGATGAGCAACAACAAAGGGAAAGAAGAAAAGGAAAAAAAAAAAACAAACAAAAAATCAAACCAAAACCCACCTATGTCCTCAAACATCAAGCCTGCAAGTGAGCACTTATGACCAGCATATATTGTCCTCAGCTCATGTAGCAGAAAGCATCTTGAATTGCCATGTCCTCTCTTCTGATATCGAGAGGGTTATATGTTGCAGAAGATGCTTCTGCTGAAGTAAGTTTACTACTGTAATGCAGGTTTGGTTTTACACATTGGCTGGACTGACTTGCTTTGACTAAATAACTTAAATAGTACAACACTAAGAATCTTCAGCCATTAGAAATAGTTGCTTAATTTGATATGCGCTTGTTTCACTCATTTACATAGCACCTAAAGTTTTCTTTTTAACTGCTTTTGTGGTCAACTTCTGAAACTGAGCATATCTAAATGTAGAATGACCTTAGCCATTCATGTTCCCGTTTGAACAGCCCTATCCAAACTTCTGACCTCCATTTTTCCAGATATATTGCTTTACCAGAGGAAGTGAACACTATTGTTTTGCAAAGCATGTTATATTTTAATTTTATAAACTATTAGAATAAAATACTGGATGATAAAAGATGATAAAGAAGTAGGAAAAAGTCACACTTTGATGATAGCATTTTCAAAGAACTTCATTAACTTACCCTTTTGAATGCAACGGAAATATTATAACCCACTTTACAGGTAAAGAAATTAAGGTGAGCTGAACAGGTCTTGTCACAGCCATACAATTGGTTTTCAAAAGCTTCAAGTAAAATGCAGTTTTCTATTTCCTACTCCCTCAATGTGTTGGAATAAAATGGCCTTTTTATTTTCTGTGTGGCAGGTTGGCTAAAGTGATTTCTTTTTTCCTTTCACTCCTTCTGCAGTAATGCTCTATTCATAAAGCTATGCATATGCTAGGGAAAGGAAAGAACAAAAGGAAAAAGGAAACTGGTTAAACCTTGCAAATCTTACTTAAGAGAATTGCATTTGCTTTTGTCAGCCAAATTTTTTCTGATAGTGGCCAAGTAATAAAATATTACTGACATGCAAGTAAATAATTTCAAATTAAATGTGAATGTATATAAAAGCAAAATAATATTAAATTCTGTGTGTAGCACCTCTTAGCTCAGAAGCTGACATCTGTTATCTAACTAATAAACAGAAAATGGGTTACAGTCTGCTTTGGTTTCATAAAATGTTTTGTTTACAGTGAAAGAAGATACTACTCTGTTTAGAACCTTTTCTAGTCTGTATTTTCCAGTTGTCTCTAGATAATTACCAAAAAATAACAGAGAAACACAATCAGCATCTGGTCTCACGGAGCTCTTTTTTTCTTAAAGCAAAATATTCAGCTAAGCCTGATTAGTACTGACAGGGCATTCAACATTTCTTTTCTTTGTGCAGGAGCTGGAAAGTGCATTGCCAGGCCTTCCAGAGTGGCAGGGCAAGGCTGGATCCTCCGCTAATGACTATGCACAGAACGTAGCTTTAAGATGCCAGGAAGCAGTTGTGAGATTTCAACCAAGGTAAGCCTTGGCAAAAGACAGCACATTTCACTTCTGATTAACTGTAGGAAAGTCTAATTAATTTGCTGCCTTCTGTATAAAATATTCAGACTCCTGGCTCTCACTGGCAGTTGTAATTGTATTTATATGACTAGAGCTGCTTGGAGAAAGTGAAAGGGATGAAGATAAGAATGCAAATTTTTTCATTCTTTAAACCCCTTACATTTTAAGCTGGAGGAACATCCTCAGTTCAGAAACTTCAATTCCTCTGTGCCAAGTTTCAAAAATGTCTTGGCATATCTTTCCCTTTCCCCCAAATGCTGATTTGCTTTTCAGAGCTGTATTCTCACTGAAAAATGGGAATAAGCACACCTGATTTTAGCAAGGGTATGCATTTATGTACAGTTCAAACTTCAGGTGCTATGCAACTGTGCTTGTCCCAGTTGAAGGGTGCAGGTTAGGCATTAGTTAAGACTTGATGGCAGGTATCTCAGCTGTAGTAATTGCTGGAAGTCACAGTTACTTCTCTAATCCTTCATGGCTGTGCAAAAGGATAAAAATGGTGTTTCAACTCAACCAACTGACCTAATCTATCAGTGAAAGTGTGTCTTAAAGCTAAAATTTAGCAGGCTTGGACTGTGCAAATTATAGAATCATAGAATCATAAAATAGTTAGGATTGGAAAGGACCTTAAGATCATCTAGTTCCAATCCCCCTGCCATAAGCAGGGACACCTCACACTAAACCATGCCACCCAAGGCTTCATCCAAACTGGCCTTGAACACTGCCAGGGATGGAGCATTCACAACCTTCCTGGGCAACCCATTTCAGCATCTCACCACCCTCACAGGAAAGAATTTCCTCCTTACATCCAATCTAAACTTCCCCTGTTTAAGTTTGAACCCGTTACCCCTTGTCCTGTCACTACAGTCCCTAATGAAGAGCCCCTCCCCAGCATCCCTATAGGCCCCCTTCATATACTGGAAGGCTGCTAAGAGGTCTCCACGCAGCCTTCTCTTCTCCAGGCTGAACAGACCCAACTTTCCCAGCCTATCTTCATGTGGGAAATGCTCCAGTCCCCTGATCATCCTCGTGGCCCTCCTCTGGACTTGTTCCAACAGCTCCATGTCCTTTCTATGTTGAGGACACCAGAACTGCACACAATGCTCCAGGTGAGGTCTCACGAGAGCAGAGTTGAGGGGCAGGATCACCTCCTTCGACCTGCTGGTCATGCTCCTTTTGATGCAGCCCAGCGTACGGTTGGCTTTCTGGGCTGCAAGCACACACTGAAGCCGGCTCATGTTCATGTTCTCATCGACCAACACCTCCAAGTCTTTCTCCACAGGGCCGCTCTGAATCTCTTCTCTGCCCAACCTGCAGGTGCGCCTGGGATCGTTGCTCTTCACAGAGCATGAGATCATGGTGTTCACAGCCATCAGTTTTCAGGGCAGTACTTTACCCATTTCAGATGCTCAGGTGCTGGTTTGACCCTGCTTTGATGTGCACATAGAGTTTCAGGCAGGCGAGCCAGGTCTGTGCTTTTTGCCTTCTGTTTTGAGATGCATGACAGATTTGGTGCTGTGTGGCAGGGGCTCTGCCTTGCTTTGGGAGCCATGGAAGAGCAGCTGTATATCCCGGGGATGCTCAGTGCCTACTGGCACAGCTAGCTGACATGCAGGACTAGATGTCTCCAAGGCCTGTTTGAAGTCAGGACTAGGTTAGCAGTAACAGTTGCCATCCAATGGCAGTTTAGTGCTTTATATGAAATGAACTGGTTGCCTTCACTACAGCTTTTAGTAGGCGCTGTGGTAAATTATATTAATTTATGCTCCCAAAGGAAGCTTTAGCAGAATGACCAAGCATTTAATTAGTTTTCACAAAGAAACTTTCCACCCTACAGTGCTTGTATGTGCAGTTGAAATACTGCATCTCTGAGTGTTTCTAATTAGACCCAGCCAAGGAATTTGCCTTCTCTTTTTCTGGCATTTTTAATAGTAGGAAAGAATCACATGGATTTCTTGTACAGAGTGGCTTTGCTGGTAGGTCTGTGTGTGGGTAGGTAATGAAATAACATTGGTTAATTTTGATTGATGAAAGAAACATGATTAGGAAGAAGTTTTACACAGAAAGAGTAATACAATATTGGAACGGTCTGCCCAGAGAGGTGGTGGAGTCACCATCCCTGGATGTGTTTAAAAAAAGACTGGATATAGAACTTGATGACATGGTTTAGTGGAGGTGTAGGGCATGGGTTGGACTTGATCTTAGAGGTCCCTTCCAACCTGGTGATTCTGATTCTGATTCTATGATTAAATAAATATGGACTTTAAAGATAAGAAGTAGAGTATGCCTGAATAAAACAAGCCACAGCGAAGTTCCCTGCTCCATTTCTATTGTTTGGCCTTTTTAGATTGCCTGGTATTAAACCATTATTCATTATGCCATTCATTTCCATTTAACATCAGGGTAGCTCCTTAGGAAGCCTGCTGTCCACAAGTGCTAAACCTGTTAAGTACCTCAAGTTATCATGCTAACAGCTGTGAAGGCATAATGTTCAAATCTCAACTCTGCCCATGTCTTAATTTGTTTATATTAGAACAAAACAGAGGAGATTTTACTCTTAAATAAGGAACTTGGTGTAGAAAAGCATTAATACATAGTCTTTGGGCTTACACGCACTCTTTGTTTACTTTAACTGCCTTAACTGGAAAAAACATTCTCACCACCCACCTGGGGCAGGGAACTTTAAGTCACATATGTTTAAGTTACCACTTTCAGTTTAAGGGTGACTGTGTTTGGTGGCTCCTTTGAAGGGTCGCCAGCAGCTTGCCCCAATCATCTGCTGTCAATCAACTTTGATAGGGCCTGAGCAATTACATGCCCATATCTCATGTCATGTACATCTCTGGCTGCTACATCAGAAAAACAGAACTGGCTCATGAACAGGCTGTGAAACACAGCTGCTAGAGTGTGACGCCTTGCCTTGCTTTCTGCTTTTTCTGCTCTAGGACATGGCAAAGGTTAAGTATTCAGCCTTGGCAGCAGACAACAACCATAGCTAGATTTTGACAGAATACATCTGCTAGCCTCACAAAACTCGAGCTTTACCATCTTCCACCCTGTTTTTGCTAGGTTACTGCTAAAATTAGCAGCGCTTTGGAACACTACATCTGCATAGGATCCCTAAGTCATAGACCAAAAGCTGTTTGGTCTTTTGGGGAACAGGAGATGCTACAAGGTGCCACTTGATACAGTCATAGAATGTATGTGTGGAGGGTAGGAGGAGAAGGGTTTATTTGTCTCATACTAAGAAACAAGGTCAATTGTTTCTAGTGTGGCTTGTTACTTCTGCTTTAATCAGTTCCTGCAGACTACTCTGTAGTTCTGTCATTAGTCTTACTGGAGTTTCAGGTAAATGCCTGTGAACTGTACAGGGTTTTTAAAAGATCTGTTCTGCTGAGTATGGAGTAGCTAAAATCAGGATAGTTTTAATTTGTCTAAATATGGATCAAAAACTGCTGAGATATGAAAAACTTTTCAGTATAGTCCCTGTTAAGCAGAGCAGTCTAAATTCAGGGTAAGCTAACAAGGGATATTCCTAAACAGGCATGTGACAGAAATTAGAAGTATATATATATTGATTGTGGTTTTTTTTTTTTTGGGGGGGTATTTACTTTCATTATATGATAACCACTGAAACAGTGAAAGAAAAGTTTTAGTAGGATTTGAGGGAAATGGAAAAATAGACTTTGTGAAAAGACTACAGTCGGAAGAATGGGGGAATACTGTCTTTTTCTTGGCTAAACTATACATGACCTGTAAATCAAGAATTTTAAGAGGTATGTATCATGCATGATTTAGGAAAATCAGCATCAATTTAGAATATGAAATGCCATCTGCAGGAAGGAAACATTTACATTTTATTACAAGAACATGAATTTCTAATACTATTGTAAGCGATTACACCGAATACTGCTCTAGACATTGTGTGCAGTTGGGTTTGGGTATGACTGTAATATAATCTGCACCTTTGGGAGGTAAAAGTTATATGCAGGCCCCTGGAACAAAAAAAAAATGAATTTCCTTTTTTTTTTTTTTTTTTTTTAAAAAAAAAAAAAAACACCAATTGGGAAA
>NDXB01010376.1:0-17294 GCA_002631895.1 Agapornis roseicollis
GTCAAAACACAGCTACTAAAGAGAAGAAAAACTGACTGCAACTGCTGAACCCAGGACAGACCTTAAAAAGGCTAGGAAGATTGGCCAGGTTAATAAATATTTGGAATGGTGGTGCAATATTCAGAGGTTTGGCTATCTAGAACATGGGACTCAATTTAGTAGGCCAGGTCTGCTGGGGACTTGTGGAGCTGGTTTGACAACAAAGACCAGTTTTGGTAGAAGTCTTGCCAGACTGGTCAAGGAAGATTTAAACTAGATGTTTTGGGGGATGGGGGCATCATAGAATAGTTAGGGTTGGAAAAGACCTGAAGATCATCTAGTTCCAACCCCCCTGCCATAAGCAGGGACACCTCACACTAAACCATGCCAACCAAGGCTTCATCCAACCTGGCCTTGAACACTGCCAGGGATGGAGCACTCACAACCTCCCCGGGCAACCTATTCTAGTGCCTCACCACCCTAACAGTAAAGGATTTCTTCCTTATATCCAGTCTAGACCTCCCCTGTTTAAGTTTGAACCCATTAGCTCCTGTCCTGTCACTACAGCCCCTAATGAAGAGTCCCTCACAACACACCTAGTCAGCTGCCAGCACCTATAATAAATGCTCAGAGCAATGTAGAGATATTCCAGCTGCTCCAGCCAATGAGCTGGCTTCACTTGGAGCTCAGATCAGATGCCTCTCTGCAAACTCCTGTTGTATGGAGAACAAACAAGAGTAATTAGAGATGTGTGCACGTCTATGGGGGTATGATATAACAGATGTCACGCAAACAGGGTGGAAAGGTTTCTATGATTGGAGTGTTGGAATGGAAGGTTACAGGTTCTTTAGAAAAGACAGGCCTAGCAGCAGGGAGGAGGGTTAGGCTGGAGAGTATGGAACTCAGTCTGGGGACAAATGAGCAGTCAACAGAGAGATTTTGGGTCAGGGTTAAAGGGAGAAGAGTGATGGGTGACATTACTGTAGGGCTGTGTTACAGACTGCCTGATCAAGAGGACTCTGGATGAAGAACTTCATAAGCAGATATGAACAGCCTCACACTCGCAGGCCCTTGTCCTCATGGAGGACTTCAACTACCCTGATATCTGTTGGAGCGACTGTACGGTCTCGCACAACCAACGCAGGAGGTTCTTCGATTGTGTGGAAGACAACTACCTTCTGCAAGTAATAGAGGAGCCGACAAGGAGAGGTGCCATGCTTAACCTTGTGCTCACCAACAGACAAGGGCTTATTGGAAATGTGAAGCTCCAGGGCAGCATTGATTTCAGTGATCGTGACATTGTCGAATTTGAGATCCTGAGAATGGTGAGAAGAGCATGCAGCAAGCTCACTGCCCTGGACTTCAAGAGAGCAGACTTTGGACTCTTCAGGAACCTGCTTAGTAAGGTTCCATGGGATAAAGCCTTAGAGGGCAGGGGCGCCCAAGAGTGTTGGCTGATATTCAAGGATCACCTGCTACAAGCTCAGGAGTGTTGCATCNAGACTTTGGACTCTTCAGGAACCTGCTTAGTAAGGTTCCATGGGGTATAGCCCTAGAGCGTGGGGGGAGCGAAGACTGTTACAAGATCAGGAGTGCTGTGTCTCAGCTAGAAGGAAGTGCAGCAGGAGGGCCGTGAGACCTCCTTGGATGGATAAGGAGCTGCTGAAGAAACTTAGAGGGAAAAAAAGAGACTTATAAAAGGTGGAAGCAAGGACAGGCAGCCTGGGAAGAATACAGGGATGTTGTCTGGGAAGCTAGGGACGAGGTTAGGAAAGCTAAGGCCCAGTTAGAATTAAACTTAGCTAGGGATGTGAAAGATAAGTGGAAGGGATTCTATAGGTACATTACGAATAAAAGACAGAACAAGGACAACGTAGGCCTCCTCCAGAAGCTGTCGGGTGAACTGGCTACTTTGGATTTGAAGAAGGCTGAGGTTCTGAATGACTTCTTTGCCACGGTTTTCAACGGCAAAGGCTCTGACTCTGCCACCCATGTCTTGGAAGGCAGACACAGGGACTGTGAGAATGAAGACCTTGGGCCTACTGTAGGAGAGGATCTGGTTTGAGACCATCTTAAGATCCTGAATGTACACAGGTCCATGGCAAATGATGAATTACATCTATGGATCCTGAAGGAGCTGGTGAGTGAAGTTGCTAAGCCACTGTCCATCATATTTGAAAAAGCATGACAGTCATTTGAAGATCCCAACAACTGGAAGAAAGGGAAATATAACCCCATTTTCAAGAAGGGGAAAATGGATGACCCATGGAATTACAGACCTGTCAGACTTATCTCTGTGCATGGCAAAATCTTGGAGCAGATTCTCCTGGCAGGCATGCTAAGGCACATGAAAAACAAGCAGACTGGTGACAAGCAGCCAGCATGGATTCACTAGGGGGAATTCCTGCCTGACCAATTTGGTTGCCTTCTACAGTGGGGCTATGGAACTGATAGACAGGGGTATAGCTGCTGATGTCATCTACCTGGACTTGTGCAAAGCGTTTGACACTGTCCCCCACGACGTTCTTGTCTCTAAATTGGAGAGACATCAATTTGATAGGTGGAGCACTGGATAAAGAACTGGTTGGATGGCTGCACACAAAGAGTTGTGGTCAATGGCTCCATGTCCAGCTGGAGACCAGTAACAGTTGGTGTTGGGACCAGTCTTGCTTAACATCTTTGTTGTTGACATGGAAAGTGGGATTGAGTGCGCCCTCAGCAAGTTTGTCAATGCCAGCAGGATGTGTGGTTTAGTTGATATGCTGGAGGGAAGGAATGCCATCCAGAGGGCCCTTTACACACATGCTTGTGAGGTGGGCTGATGCCAACCTCATGAGGTTTAACCATGCCAAGTGCAAGGTCCTACACCTGGGTTGGAGCAATCCCAGGCACAATTGTAGGTCGGGCATAGAAGAGATTCAGAGCAGCCTCATGGAGGACTTAGGGGTGCTGGTTGATGAGAAAAACAAGATGGCTTCAGTGTGTGCTTGCACCTCAGAAAGCAAACCATATCCTGGATTGTATCAAAAGGAACATGACCAGTAGATGCCTGATAACTGATAAAAGGCAAACATGACATCTGTTTAGGAGCAGCAGTCATTGATTGGTTTTCTTGCTAACTTTGTTCAACAACAGGTAGACATAAATAATCACATGAGAATTAGTATCAGGGTATTTCCGGCACTCATTTATAATGGAAAAAAAAAAAAAAGAAAAAAAAAGGAAAAAAAAATTATACAACAAAAAAAAAAAAGAAAAAATCAATTTGAGAGGGAGATAAATAATAGAGGTGTCATAATTGTCTTGGAAATAGCAAATGAATAGACCAGATAAATGGAACTGTGAAAAATACTGACTTCAACTCAGAAACTATATNATTCCCTCAACTTTTAGAAAAGTTTTATTTAGTTTCTATCTGGACTTGATGCTTATTCTCAAGTATAACATGTCTCCAAAGATCAACTGTAATTTTGTTTCAAAAGATCTATTAACCACACTTTTCATTAAAATTCTTAGTCATAATACACAAGAGAGTATTAGAGACTGATGTCAAGCTGCAAAGTTCTACAGGCGTGACAAATCTTCACTTTAAATCTCAGGATTGATTTCCTTTTGAAGAGGTGTGATCTCCTTCTATCTTTTCCCTTTGGCACTTACTGACTTGGGAACGTTTCATATTTTCTCCTTACTGAGTAGCAAATCTCATCAAGTACTATTACTGAATAATTTTTTAAAAAGCCACTTTCAGAGCAGGAAACAATTTGTGTGCCAGTTGCACAGATATACAGTTGTGTGTTTTATAAGAGAACCAACCCAAATATAAAAAAGCCTCTGAAAAGTCTGTGAAACATTTGGGACTGTCTCCATATACCTTTGAGCATCAAAAAAATCTCAGGTCAAATTGGATTTTTGTTCTGCTTGCTGTAGGGATACATGAAGACTGTGAAATTGGAGTAGGACTCAAAAAAAGAACATAGAATTTAATTACATGTTAGTCCATCATCTATATGTAATATCCATACATTATTGGAGGGGGTATAGTATGTTTATTGGAAATGGTTCTAATTCTTTGTCTTAGTGTATATTATCATTATATTGTGTTTCCTGTTAAACAGAGAAGTAAACACATTTTTGTTGAAATCCAAGAAAAGGCTTGTTCATGTTTGACCTTGGAGTCCTTGACTCCGTAATGAGCAATTATGCTAAGGGGAAAAAGCTGAGAAGTGAAAGTCACCATCAGAAAAATAAGAATGGAAATGACTGAGTTAACAACAGAAAGACAAGTGGATGTGCCCAGGCTAGTTTGCACAGAATAATTAATGCCTCTGAAGATGGATCACTGCAAACTTGACAGTAACGTATTTTGGCTGTTTAGTCCAATATATCAGCAGCAATAACATGTCATAATAAAATATTGCAGAAGTAAATTCATTCATATCCTTAAAGTCATGTCTATGCCCAGGCATGAACCAGAATGCATAGGTAAATGACTCAGCCTCAAGACTGGCAGTGCCTAAAAGCTGAATACTTCATCTCTTTGGAATGATTCAATGTAAAATTAGGAACCCAGACTATCCTGGCAGTCAAGAAAAGCCGTTAAGCATTTCAGGGGAGTGGTCCTGGGAGTCCTCACATTGAAGAACATCACTTACTGTAAGTAACTTAAACAGGGCTATGTGACCTAATTCCTTCTTAGTTTGCCATAAATGGCTATAAGAGAATGTTCTGAGCACTTCCTGGAGGTGAACCAACTCACTTAAGCAGAGCTCATTCTTTGCAAAAGTCTGCGTAGAATAACCATACAGTTTTACAGTACCTGATTTATGAAATCTCTAACCCAGGAAGACTGGTTGTCTGGTTGTCTAGTTCCATAACAAAAAACATCTACTTCTGGGAGTTTGAACAGGAGCTAGCAGGTTCATTCAGTTGTGTAAATATTCAGCTGGCTCTAAAACAGATAAACAAAAATTAGGTAATTAGGGACTTAAGTGAAGAACTATTTTTCATGAACAGATGCAGTCTGTAGTCCATTAATTGCATTGACTAGCTTATTATTATCTATAATGGGGGCTTAGATAGTGGTCTGCAGCTCCACAGGCAGCTAAATTCAGTTTAACTCTGCATAAGGTTTCCATTTTCTGCTCAGCCTGAAGGGACAAAGGCCTTATTCACTCCTTCTACAGAGGAAGCTACTGTACTAATCATGGGTAGTTCTAGGTGAACGAAGCAAAGAGAAGAAAATCAGGGACACAATGAGGGACTTGGAAAGGTTGTCGTTCTGTCAGGAAAGCCTGGTATCTGAGGGTCAGTGAGGGAGAGGGATTATGTCTGTGTGTTTAGTTACTAACACTTCCTGCTCACAACTTGGAGACCTTGGTATTGCACTGGTTATTAATCCAGTCACTGTCATACAGATGGCAGGCAAAGACCTGGGAGCAGAGACAGAACCACCCTCACTGTCTTGCCCAAACCAGTGGAGTGTAGAACCCCTTTTGTTTGACATCTTTAGTGTTTCTTCCTACCACTGCCCTACTTCTTACACATCCAGTTGAGAGAGTGTGGGATAGAATATAGCTTGATCCACTCTATGCTGTAATTTTGTGTTTAATAAACTCCTGGGATGCCAGTGGTGATAGTTTAGAGATTTTGATATTCTGACTAAGTCTCAGAGCAGAAACCTACCCTTAAATTGCCTATTAGTCTGCTGTTTTGGAGCATAGTCTATGAACCTTTTCCTGTAGCAGGTGAAATATTTTGAGTGATATATAAGAAAGCCCTTGGATAAAAGATACATCATGAATAAATGATAATGGTCAACACAAAAGTCTATTCACAGGAAGTATTATCAATCAATCTGAGTGACTACTGAGAGAGATTTAAGGCTGAGACTTTTAAAAGAGCATAAGCAATGCATTTCCCTTGAATTTTCAGCAAGAACTGAGGATATATATATAGCCTAATCTGTTTTAAAATCCTAGCCTAAATTCTCAGCAGACTAAAAAATAGAAGACTTGATATTGCATCCTGCTGCTCATAGAAATGACCCAATGTTGATATGTGTATTCCTTACTTTATCAGACCTTCCTGAATCTTAATATCTCTGGAGAACTGATTCTGTCTGGAGGATTCTGATACTGACCGACTGTTGCCATGGTATTGGGTTATTCTGGGCTGTGATCAAGAAGAGCAAACAAACTTGAAAAAGAAGCTGACTTTGAAGCATATTCTTAAGCCACAGTGCCTGAGAAACTAAATCTTGATTTTTTTTTATGCAATGTGGCAGTTGTCAAATACTTCTAAAAAACCCTATACCTATAACCAGAAATATTGCTGCTTCAATACATGCATGCATAAACAGAGAAAAACGCAGGAGGAGAAGATTGGGCCAATTCTTGCATTATTTGAAATTGTCCATTTTCATTTAATGGTGTTATCACATACTGCATTGAAACCCCTGCTTTCTTTCAGAACATTTGAAAGAACAGAACTTTTTGCAGATTATATTCCTGTTTTACTAGGCATATTCCAAAGCTGATGGGAGACAATAAATGTCTTTTTGATATTACTAAGCTTTTGAATTGAAGGCATAATAAGGAATTTATACCTGTCTTCAATCTCTAGTTAACAATAGAGCTCTTCTCTTACACCTGTTAGTATTCATTCAATGGCAAGTATGTACCAAAAGTGCTACAGAAGTTTTTAGAAATATGTGAGACAGTATTTTCTGTATGCAGGCACTGGCAGAGAAAGTTCATATTCTTCAAGGACAAAGTTCCTTTGGTGAGAAAAGGAAAGAAAAGAGTCCTAAGAGACATCCTGGTGGTGTATTATCCATGATGATGACCCCAGAAGGATGCACAAGTATAGCAAGCAGTAAAACAAACAATGTGAAATTATGTGGGGAATGAGGAAAGTTTACAAATGGGTAATCTTATCTGCTGAATTACCGAGTATCTTCTTCCTATTCTACAGGCAGAATTCACAGCCATGAGGGACCAGTACATGCGAGGTGGAGAAGGCTTCATTATCTGCTATTCCATCACAGACCGCCAATCCTTTCGAGAAGCTGCTGAGTTTAAGGAACTCATTTATCGTGTCCGGCACACCTATGACATCCCCTTGGTGCTTGTGGGAAACAAAATAGATCTTGAAGAATTCAGGCAGGTAAGCAACTTTCCTGTTGCTTGTTTGCTTTTCCTTGGCTACCTCAGAGATTTCTGTAGCATATGTTATATAGTACAAATGAGAATTATTAGCACAAGATGAGGTTTAATCAAAGAGCAACACACTAGGTTTGTAATAAATTAAGAATTTGTCAGTACTTTTCAATTATGTGTTATGGATGTTAAAGTAGCTTTCATAGCAATCAGATGTTCTTTGTTTTTACTTTTAAAAGAATCCTATTATCTTTGTTGGAAGTTATATGTATGTTCAAAATGGAAAAATATTCAGTCAGGATCTTTGTGGCAAAAAAAAAAAAAAAAAAAATGGTTTTCTTTGGAAATAACTAGTTTTAATTAAAACTAGTAATTTCCAAAGAGAACCTTTTTTTTTTTTTTTACTTTTAAAAAAATCCTATTTTCTTTGTTTGAAGTTATATTTATGTTTAAAATGGAAAAATATTCAGTCAGGATCTTTGTGGAAAAAAAAAAAAAAAAAAGGTTCTCTTTGGAAATTACTAGTTTTAATTAAAGCTTTTTCAAACTCAAACTGAAAAGAATTCTAGTTAAAATAGAGAAATTATAATCTATGGGATTATCTTTCCCTGAAAAACCATCAGGATTTTAGATAAGGTGGGAAAACACAAGCCTTGAATTCACTTTGATTTGTATACAAGATTTGAGCCAGTACCACCCATAGAACAGTAGATTTCTTTCACCATGAGAACACCGACGGTGGCTCTCACAGTCTTCAGCCACCTTTTCTCACTCTTTTCCTTTTGCTTCCTCTCTGCTTCTTCCTCGCTGTTTGTACTTATGTGTATGTGTGTTCAAGGGGATGAGTTGGAGAGACACAATCTTTGACTGGGTTAGTTTGTGAGCCAGTACTGAATGGAAAATATCCTTAAGCTTTAAAAAAGTGAAAGACCCAATTTTCCTATATGGCTCTCTTAAGAGGCTCTTTATACACACTATGATTTCTTTCAAATGACTGACTTCTGTGAAGACATATGTAACATTTAACTGTTTGCTTTAACGCAAATGATGCTTTTCAGTTCATTAGCATCTGTGCTCACATGATCCTGTCTACTCTTTTCCACTTATCCTGTCATTCTTCTCACCATTTTCTTCTATCTGAAGAAAATCCATTGCAATGTTAAGACTGAAATTAGCCCAGAATATAATGGTGATATACATTTAAAACATCACATCTGTTTCCAGATCATTGACTTTCTCCCTAAATCCCTGTAACAAAACATTAATGGTAACAATCCAGCTACAGTTTAACATGCAGCTTGAGCCTTCAAACAACAGTACTGTGTATATCACGCAGTGCAATCTGTGCAGCTTCTGGGATACTTATATACCAGAGAGGGAGGAATGTGGATTCAGTTGTTCTTCTGAGAGAACAGGACATTTCACTAATCCCAACAGAAGCAGGATATGATTGATTACCTGCAGTTACCTATACATGAGGTTTCCAGGAATACTCTATTCAGTAAGTGACATTTGGCACTACCTCTTTTTTATCTTATGTTTTGTCAGGTTTTTCTGTTTTAATCACTGTCAGTGCATATGAAAATATATGCCTGATTTAAATGTTTTATATGCTCCTTGATGATCTCGTCTGGTCTCCCAGGCAGGATAATTAGTGTACACCAGTGTGTGAATTGAATACCACAAACAGTACTCAAGATCAAAGGGCATGGTGAGGCTCTGGAAATGATACTAGAAATTATGTCTTTGAGATGTCACAGACACATGAAAAAATGTTAAACAAGGTTGTCACTGAAGATTGTGCCTTGAATGTGTATCAAGGCAATTCCAAATTATGATCCTATAGTTTTTTAGAAGCTTTCCATGAGCCACGATTTAGGACTTCAGAATTTTTTCCTCCATTAACCCTCTACAACTGTCAACAGGTATAGCAATGTCAAAAGGGCTTTCTCAAATATTCTTCAATCGAGACATTGAGGTACACAAGTACACCCAAACAACTGAGAAAGAATAGGTGTCAGAATGCAATTATCTAGATTGGAATTTGATCAGGGCAACAGGGCTAATATTATTGCTCTGTTTAACAACATTTTCCCCCTATGAAATTCATTAAAGTTACTGTAATGTTATTGATAGTATTTAGAAACATAACATTTAGTTCAACATTCCCGAGCATCATTTCCATTTAATGACAATTCTGCAACAATCAGACAGGCTATAGTAGCTTGGTCAGAAAACGCTGTTGTTTGAAATGTGGTCCCCTACACAATACAATTAATAATGTATGTGGCTTGCCTCAGATTTATCAAAAGGACTACAAAAATAAAACTAATCTGCAATTAAAATTTTGTGCTAGGAGACACATTACTAAAAAAACAAAACCAACAAGCTTATTATTTTTTAAAAAATGGTTTTATTTTCTGATTGCTTCAGTGAAATTATTGTTGGTCTTTAAATATTCCTCTCATTTCTAATGTCTTAAGAAATGGGTTTGTCTACTCTCCTTAAAACAAACTTTAATTATATTCATCGGCCTAAAGAATAAACACTTTCCATTTTCTCTGAAACAATGGGGGAACAACTGAGTAAAAACTGTAGGGAAAAAAATACTCATTATCTGAAAAAAAAAATAACTCATTCTCTGAATGTGCATATCCACTCCAGTGGCAAGGCTTCCTATATCCTCCATTCCCTTCTGCCCATTTTTACTGCAGCTGTGCCTGATCCTTTCTGCCATTTTTCTATTTTGTGTTCAAAGATCTACTGTGAAAGTGAGTGGGCATGAATGGTTTACGCATTCATCGGTGTCCGCTCCTTGATTTTTAGCCATTGGCCTAAAGAAATGTTCAAGTATTGCATGTATTTTATCACATAACTGATGTGAAAAACAGATCCCTATGTCTTTGATTAGATACCTTTTTAATATCAGTATTTTTGAATATTTAAGTCACTAGATTGATAAAGCTATCATGCCATTTTAATGTAATTTTTAATGTAAGTAGAGTTTCAGAAACTTCTAGAACCAGATGACATGAAGTACAGTAGATAGTTTTACTTCAGGTAAGCTTTGCAACTTAACCTCGGGTGAACATCTGGTTCTTACTGAAGTTTAAAATCTGTATAAAAGATAAATATCTGATTAAAGCATATTCATCTTTAAAAATACAATAAAAAACTAATTCTATTTGAGCTTGTACCATGCTAAAAGGAGCTTTAAATTAAGGTATTTTATAGTAAAAACATGTGGCACTGCTGAAATCTTGTTTGAAAACAACTATACATAAGACTTTGCCTGTGGATCATTACAATATATTATATTCAGCAATTCAGAAGTGAACTGGATATGTAAGTTCCTCTGAACAATGTGCTGTAGCTCTGAGTTGGAAAGAATAGATACTTTCTAGTAGGTTTTTCAAACTTTTAATTCACATATGAGAACCCCACTGAAAATTCTACCTATGTAGCATGACACAGTTTTTCCTATACACTTTTGTTTGACCCCAGAGGAATAAGCTACAGGCTTGGTTGAGTCCATGGATAACATGTTGATGTCCATTGAGTCCAAGGTTATGAGGTCAGCTCATGCTTCATTCAGCTTTCAGCCTTTCTGGGAAGCCTGTCATCAAAGTTGCAGTTTTACCAGTACAGTTTTGGTCCTGAAAAGAATTATGCAGTTGTTTACCCTTCCACATGTGACTTATCTTGTTGGCTTCAAGCAGAAATCTGAGCACGAGCAGTGCTTTTGAAAACATTTCCTTGCTTCTCTCTCCCTATACAGTCTTCCTCCTTCAGTAGGAAATGCAAAATCAATATGAAATTTGTCTTTAACATAGGATAGTATCTTATTTGGATTGCAAATTAATTACAGGTCTTCATTATATTTGCTTTCTAAGGTCTTATTATGCCATAAGATAATTCTCAAACCAAGATTACAGTGGTTTAATGCTTTCTCATGATCTGAACCAGCTGCCCAGTTAACATTCTCACTTTTGATGAGATTTTTCTGGTTTTGGTTTGTTCGTTTGGTTTTTTTTTTTCCCCTCTGAAATTCATTCAAGATGAGCTGATTGGTTATCACATATTGTGACCATCAACTTTTATATTTTACATTTTGACAGTTGCACTGGCTTCTAAAACTTTGAAATGTCTGTTGAGTTTGAGAAAGTTAATTATTTTTGTTTGATTTTTTTTTTCTTTTAAAAAAACCCAACAAACAGAAAAACCAGCAGCCCTTGTTTTGGTTTCTTTTGGTTTCTTTTGTATGAATAGCTGTTTAATATATTTCAAATGTTGTTAGTCTTTACCTTCTGGTGCCTATCTGAGGCACAAAAATACTTAAAGAATATGACATTATTTTATTTTCATTTTCCAGTGCATAACTATGAAGTGCTATTTACTAGATGTTCCAGTTCCTTTTTCTTTTAAAAACATTTGGTGGAAGAATTTGTCTACTGAAGACTCTTGTTCCCCACTTATAAGGACAGTATCATACGCACAGAATGAAAGATTTAATTGTTCTGAACTTTCTAACTACATCTCAAAGGAAATGCTTTTTCTGCCTTTTAATGACAAAGAGTAGTATACATTTGAGTTAACTGTAGACCTGGTAAAGTGATTAGACACAATTTGTTGGAGAGATTCTCTATAAAATCCATCCAGAAAACCAGGATATATCATATATCATTGAGGTGTATCATAAGATGAGATGTACCTTCCCATAAGGATATCTGTTTTATTGTTAACTGTAGAGGAAGATACAGACAACTAAGTTCCCAGCGTTTATGTGGCAATACTTGAGTGAGATGAATGCTAACAAAATTGTTTACAAGGTTCTTTCAGTTGAGAATCTATACTTACTGATTCATTCTGTTATTGTTGCTGCTAACTACAGACAACTTCTGAAAAATGCTCAGCTTGCCTTTGGGTTTTGAACTGATAAAATCTAATAAATAGCCATTCCTAGGTGGTGATCCCTTCCAAGTATTAGTGTGAGCTGTGATCTTAAAATATTTCTGATGCATTAAGGCAGGCTTAGCCTAAATAAAAACTAGAAAAAGCATAATGGTATCTGTAATGAAAAAAAGCCAAAGGTGAACATGGTGCAGAACAAATTCCTTAAAGCTGTTGATTTGAGTGTTGCACTGAATTTTTAAATTGATTAATTCACCCATTTTGATGTAAACTCAGCTGTTCATTTTCCATGGACATCCATGCAGTTCCACTTTGCTAGCATGAACGCCTTCTGAAAATGAATTATACTTGCAAGGAGTTGCCATCATAATTTATGACCTGCATGTTGCCTATCCCCCATCATACTCTTTGTTAGCTCTTCAGATTCTGAATAATATAAGCCATTTTTGCTTTTTTGATGGAGCTATGACAGTTGCCTGAATATTTGGAGCAGAATCTAGTGAAAGTTGTCATGATGTTTTATTATCTTAGAAAACTGTCAAGCATTTGATAATCACTTTCCTACGTTACCAAAATATGTGTCTGGATTCTGTCATGTCCCTCTACACCTCTAATTTCTATTTATTTTTAATTGATTTTGATTTTTCAACCTTTCTTCCACACTGTTCACCATACTCAGAATTCTTCTTACTATATTTTAAATAAAACAAATATTTGCTTAGTATTTAGTATATTAGTATTTGCTTCTCTTCTCCCCCCTGAAAAAGTGTGTGCTATTCTATGCCAATGGAATTATAGGAGTCATTTTGACAGTTGTAGTCTCTTGAAAGGAAATTCTGTTAACTTTCTCTAGCAAGTGTACATTTATATCTAGTTTACCTCTTTGCTTTTACAAAGATTTTATATTTCCATAAAACTGCCCACACCACAAGTTGGTATTTCTCAGGCTCTGTAAACGTAATCAGACACACAGACAAATGTAATGAAATTGTTGGGTATTTCTCAATTTATAATTGTGTTAACCTGCAGCGAACCATCCAGTAAACCCTGTAATCTCTTCAACAGAGAGCAGAAGACTTTTGAAAGGAACTAAGACGCAGATAACAAGGTGTTCTGTAAAACAAGAAACAACAAACAGTAGCTGAAGTGCAGATCAAAAATGTTTCTAACAGAAAAGCTAGATACTCAGAGATATAAATAAAGACAACTAATTGTATCTAGTTAAAACAGGACAATGCAGCAAGGGCTATACACTAGGAATGGTGCTACAAGGTCACTTCATAGGTAGGGAAATTAACCAGCAACACGCTTCATATTGTTTTAAAAGGTTCCTCATGTCTACCTGCTTTACCGTCACCCTCCACCTCAGAGGTTTTCTCCTCCCCATGTACCAGGGTCCTGATTTGGTGTAGCCAACCATATTCTGGTCTTCATCAAAAGGAGCATGATCAGCAGGTTGAAAGAGGTGATCCTGCCCCTCTTCTCTGCTCTCAGGAGACCTCACATGGAGTATTGTGTACAGTTCTGGTGTCCTCAACATAAAAAGGACATGGAACCGTTGGAACAAGTGCAGAGGAGGGCCATGCCGATGATCAGGAAACTAGAGCGCCTCTGTATGAAAACAGGTTGAGAAAGTTGGGGCTGTTCAGCCTGGAGATGAGAAGGCTGTGTGGAGACCTCATAGCAGCCTTTCAGAGGATACTGGGGAGGGACTATTCATTAGGGACTGTAGTTAGAGGACAAGGGGTAATGGGTTAAAACTTAAGCAAGGGAAATTTAGATTGGATACAAGGAGAAAGTTCTTTAGAGTGGTGAGGCAGTGAAATGGGTTCCCAGGAAAACTGTAAGTGGTCCACCTCTGGTGGTGTTCAAGGCCAGGTTGGACAGAGTGTTGGTGGGCATGGCTTAGTCTGAGGTGTTCCTGCCCATGGCAGGAGGGTTGGAACTTGATGATCTTAAGGTCCTTTCCAACCCTAACTATTCTGTGATTCTATGATTCTATTTTTGACTTCAGCAGGAGAATGCCTTGGAGAAGAGGTGTGAAGAGATACTCTCTTCAATGCTTTGGAGAAGAGGCAGATATACTTGCTCACCTCTTTTCTTGATCTAGATTGCTTCTCAAGTTGAACTTGGACTCTGAGATTTTTCTCTTTGCCCTGCAAGATTAGACACTATGAAGGCTTTAATACACTTCCCATTTGTCTGCTGTGCCAGCAGAACCTTTCTTCTTAGTTAAAGCAAACAAGTTCTTTAGCAAAACTACCCACACACAATGTCTGCAAAATAGCGTCATGTAGGACTTGTTTGTAAGTTCACAATGCTCTTGCTTTCCTCAAAGATTCTCAGAGGGAAACCCATTGGTTACACAGTGACCACACAAAGATATACAGTTTGCTAAGAAAAACCCAATGGTATAATTCATTGAGTGACTAGGGCTTATTCAGCAGCCTGATTCCTGTATTGGAAAGCAAAATTTGCAAGAAAGCTGATTATCCCTGAAGAACTTCCATAGTTCACTTTTTTTTTGTCAGCAGAGAAAGGTGTAAGGAAGGAGCTGTGTGTGACTTTCACTACAATTCCTGCCCTACTCAAGAGACATTGCTCCAAAAATGTGGTTGCAAAATTCCATTTTATCATTTTTTATCTTATGTGCTAAAATCTTCATTGTCCTGTCTGTGTATCTTTTACTTTACCTGCCGTGCACAAGCCAGTCAGAGAAAAGAGAGGCATGAAAGGACCACATCAGGGAGTACTAACTGGGGCACAGTTCTGCCTCTCCACCATCCATGCCTGAAGCAATATGGCCTCCCATCTCTCAAGATTTATTCTCTCATGTTCTCCACTGGGGCACGTATATGTGAAATTGAATAGTGTGCAATGGGAACATATTTTCTTATATACATGCAGCTATTTTTGTATCAGCATAATCAAGGTTTCAGGCTAACTCTTACTGTTTACCACAGTTCCAGTTCCAGAAACTATTCAAGTGTATGCTTAATTAGAGTGAAACTAGTGTATGTTCTTCATATTAATCTGCACTTGAGCAAAAATACTGTCCTGAAAATGAGGCAGTAATGATCAACTTTGTAAAAAAAATAGTACCTTGGCAAAGTAGCAGCTTAGTGTTAGAGGCAACATATAATGTTTATATGAACTGTGGGTACAAAAAAACTGTTTATATAAAATGTGAGTTCCTGGTGGCAAAGATAGTTTCTGTATGTTTTTTTAGTAGCAGCACAAATTGAAAGACATGTTTCTAGAATTTAGTTGCAACTCATCATGGTGTCACAAATAAAAAGAGCAGCACCTAACATTTAAAGAAAAGAAGATTAATCAGTTTAATAATTTTTGGGTTTTGAAGATTTGATTGTATTATTGTTTTGATTATTTTTCTCCCCTTCCAGGTGAATTGGAAAGTTACAGAGATTTCCTTTCATCCAGATCTAACTTGGCTAAGAATAGCAGCATATCAGCTTCACACACTGCAGTGTTGTTTAAGCAGTGCAGTGATGGCAAGAAGAAAAGAATTCCAAAAAAACTTTGCCCAAACAAACCAATCTAAAAATCTGAAAAATAAATTGAAGGGGGAAATATCTGTGTGCTATATCCATTCTGGAAACTTCGTATCTGTCATCCATACATGTGCAAATTTTACACTACGAAATCTATCTATAATGGCAGCTTTTAAATCTCTGAGTAAATTGTTTGATATAGCATAGTTAATTCAAGAATATCCTGAAAATTACCTGTGATAAAACGACATCAAAGCACATTGCCACAGATGAAACTCAGTATGTTAAATGTCTATAATACATCACAATTCAGCCTTCAGTGCTAGTCATTTACAGTATTAATCACACAGTTTTAGTGATCACAAGCCCAGGGCCAGTCTCAAACTCAGGATATGGTATGTTTTTTTATTTGAATTTTGTCAGTGTTGGAGTTAATAAAGGTTAGTATCTTCATCTACCTTAGAATCATAGAATCATAGAATAGTTAGGGTTGGAAAGGACCTTAAGATCATCTAGTTCCAACCCCCCTGCCACAAGCAGAGACACCTCACACTAAACCATGCCACCCAAGGCTTCATCTAATGTGGCCTTGAATACTGCCAGTGATGGAGTACTCACAGCTTTCTTGGGCAACCCATTCAAGTGCTCACTGCCCTTGCCCTGATGCCTACTATTTCAAAAAGAAAAAAGGATGGACTTCCCCTTTGTTACTGCTGTGTTTATTTCCTGTGTTGCTCAAGTAATGTTCTTTCCCTTTTTTTTTCCATCTATGTCATTTTTACCACCTACTACAATCCAGAAAGGTTAATAAGGAGGAAAACAATCTGTCTTGTCATCTTTTTTAAAGTGCTTGGTACAAGCACTTTCCGTGTTGGGCTCATAAATGCATGGGGGTTTGTGAGTGCTTGTGTCTATCTGCATGCTTTAACAGTGTAATGGAACACCAGCAATGCATGCAGTGTAGGATATTTATTAGCACCACAGGCCACCTTTTGGGTATTCCTGTCAAATAGAGTAACCCACTGAAATTTTGAATTGGCGTTATACCTCCTCTGAGGTTGTGGGGGAGACATTATCTTTACATCTTTTATATCTTTACATCCGATGACATTTATCATTACCAAAACCATGGATAATTCATTACTTTCCTAGCTAGGAATCATACACTTTCTCATTATTAAAGCTGTAGAACTTGCCTTTGTTTCTGAGTCTCCATTTCTGCAGCACACAGATTTTTTTTTCTATTTTTAAACCTGAGGAATGGATGAGATGAGAAAGAGAAGTTTTGTTGGGTTTTGCCCCCATATGAAATCTGGGTGATATTAACCTAGATGTGGTTAGTCCTGTCCCACTCATACCAAACGTAGTCACCTTCCTATCATTGTGTCAAACCTTAGAAATTGCTTCAAGCCACACATGAGCTATTGTCACATAGGCTGATTACCACCTAAGTCAAACATGAGGTTTATGCTGGCTGCATGTGATCAGGCTAGGAGCTATAGCCAGAGTCTCAGAATTATCTAGGTATTTTTGCCTAATTCTGAATTGATGCAGTAATGTGGGCTTGAGGTGGTATTCCTAATTTCTTTTGTTCTATTTCTTAACATATAGTAAGAAGAAAATTGTATGGATTTTCCCTATTTAATTAAAAATGGAGTGGGTTTTTTTGTGTGGTTTTTTTTTTTTTTTTTGGTATTTTTTTTTTAATTGTTTTTTTTTTTGTATTTGGGAAGGG
>NDXB01010376.1:17362-50094 GCA_002631895.1 Agapornis roseicollis
TTTTTTTTTTTTTTTTTTGGTAGTTTTTTATTAATAGTTTATTTCTTAGAATTTGGGAAGGGATTCCACGTGGCTGTGTGTTTGCTGGAGTCAGAGGGGTAGGTGGTAGAACTGGAGGTAGGAAGATGAAGTAGAAAAGATGGTCTATAAATTCATTCAGAAATGTTGCTTATGAAGAAGTTGTACTCCTTTTTAATCCCATTTCTTTCCCATGAGAAGTGAAGGAGATGGTTTCATTCATGATTGTCTGCAACCACAGGATGACTGGTGATGCTGGTTAACCTTTTCAGGATTATAATGCTCTCAAAACCAGGAGGGAATTAGAACTCGAGAATTAGTTTGATTTGATAGTGAGGATCGGCAATTATGAGAATCCTTGACAGCTCTCAGGAAAAAAGGAAGAACAGAAGAGCTATAGACATGAAGGATGAGTGTGCAACTCTTTGTCATCAGTGAAATTCAAGCCTGAAAGTCCTTTGGGAAACATCAAGCAGGACTTCAGATGCGTTGGTGGCTTAAAAAAAAATAAAAAATAAAAAAAAATCTTGATCTCCTGAAAAATTGCAGTATAAAACTTCAAAAATATATAATGTTGCCATGTTTGTGAATTTTGAGATGAATATCATACTGCTTCATCTGATGTCTTTGTTCATCCTAGGCTTTATCTGATAAACATTTGAGCCTGTGAGAAGGAAACAGTGAAATGTGAGGAAGTCTCAGATGTCTCAGTTAATTACTGACTTATTTTCCTTGCTGATATCATATGATTCAGACCTTTGTGTTTTACTGTGTGGGAACCAGTCCCAGAGAATTATGTGTAAGGATAATTCCCAGATGAAGAGTGTTCATATAAGTAATCAAAAATCCAGAGGAGTCAGTTGTATTTTGTTCTTCAAACTCTGTGGGATCTGGAGAATGAAACTGTGGTTAGTTGGCACAATAGTAAGAATGCCCTTGTAGTCTCTTCTGAAAATCTGCCCTGTCATTTTCATAGTAACAGGGGTGAGAAGCTTGAAGGTAATAATTCAGTTTTCATCTGTGCCAATGCTTGGTCTGTCTGAGGTGCATTTAGTTTTCAGAACCTGCTGGAAAAACTCCTACTGCTAAAGAAACCACTGTTCTGTGGAAGGAAAGAGTGGACAGAAAGAATGCTTCATTCTCCAGGGCTGTCATCATAGCATCATGTTATTTAAATTAAAAATAATAATAATAATGAAACCTGATTTTAGCAATTTTGGAACTATAGCACATAAAAATAATTTTGTATTTGTCCTGATTACATGACATTTCCAGTAAGGATAGTCTGTAAAAGAGAAATCGATTTTTTTATGGAACACAAGTTAAAAAGGGAAAAAGAAGATAATAAAAAAAAATTAAAATTTACAGAATAGTTCTGATATTAATTTTGTAATTTCTATTTTGTGCACACAAATTAAAGGCTTATTGTTATGCCAAACTTAAACATTAGTATAAAAATCTTTACTTTTGTAATTAGCAATTCCCTTAACCTTGTGGCTAGAAAGTCTGCTGTTCTTTGGGAGACTCATCAAAGAAAAATAGGATTAGAATGACTGTTTTCCTTCAAAAAGTAAAACCAGAAACAAGCAGCAGAAAACTTTGTAGTATTGACATTTTTGGCAGAAAATAGTTTTGTAAAAAACCAGTGATATTCAGAGAGAAAATTAACACAATGCAGAAATGAGAAAAAAGTCCCATGTCACCTGAAATTAAGTAATAAGCTGTTTCTCAGAAACTCCATAATGTCATTATCCATTTAAATGTATTAAGCCTTCTGCTTCTTCAGTGTATGGTTTTATTTGTCTAGTATTTGTCATAGTATATTTGTCTAGTAGTGGAAATAGATAATTTTGGATATCTCAAATTTTCTACATTGACGAGAGTATCAATGGTGCCTGTGTCATATCTTTCTTTTTTTTTTTCCTCCCTGTTCATGATTCTTATGGAAATTCTAAGCTCCAAACAAAGCGAGTTACGTTCTGCCTTTACATGCCTCGATATCTGTGGTTTTATCTTGATGAATAGTGTACTTAAATTAAAGGGGTTTGTGATACTTATATTTTGAACAGTTATAGGAAAAATGGATAATGCTGAATGATAGAAGTGTGGGTACCTAAAACTGGAAAATAGCATGTTGACATTTATTTTCATTAATTTTTTATATCAGACTGGTGGTTATAGAGGATCTGCAGTTTGAACATACTCTACTGTCCCGCATGACATCCTTTGATAGGTGGACCACTCAGTGCATAAAGAACTGGTTGGATGGCTGCACGCAAAGAGTTGTAGTCAGTGGCTCAGTGTCCAGCTGGAGGCCAGTGAAGAGTGGTGTCCCTCAGGGAGCGGTGTTGGGATCGGACCTGTTTAACATCTTTCTTGCTGACATGGACAGTGGGATTGAGTGTGTCCTCAGCAAGTTTGCCGATGACACCAAGCTGTGAGGTTCGGTGGATACGCTGGAGGGAAGGAATGCCATCCAGTGGGTCCTTGACATGCTTGTCTGGTGGGCTGATGCCAACCTCATGAAGTTTAACAATGTCAAGTGCAAGGTCCTACACCTCGGTCAGAGCAATGCCAGGCATAACTAGAGGTTGAGCAAAGAGGAGATTGAGAGCGGCCCTGCGGAGAAGGACTTGGGGGTGTTGGTCGATGAGAACATGAACATGAGCCAACTGCAGTGTGCGCTTGCAGCCCAGAAAGCCAACCATAACCTGGGCTGCATCGAAAGGAACATGACCTGCAGGTCGAAGGAAGTGATCCTGCCCCTCTACTCTGCTCTAGTGAGACCTCACTTGGAGTATGGTGTGCAGTTCTGGTGTCCTCAACATAAAAAGGACATGGGACTGTTGGAACAAGTCCAGAGGAGGGCCATGAAGATGATCAAGGGACTGGAGCATCTACCATACAAAGACAGGCTGAGAAAGCTGAGACTGTTTAGCCTGGAGAAGAGAAGGCTGTGTGGAGACCTCCTAGCAGCCTTCCAGTATGTGAAGAGGGCCTATAGGGATGCTGGGGAGGTACTCTTCATTAGGGACTGTAGTGACAGGACAAGGGGTAACAGGTTCAAAGTTAAACAGGGGAGATTTAGATTGGATCTAAGGAAGAAATTCTTTCCTGTTAGGGTGGTGAGGCACTGGAATGGGTNCAAGGGGTAATCAAAGTTAAACAGGGGAGATTTAGATTGGATCTAAGGAAGAAATTCTTTCCTGTTAGGGTGGTGAGGCACTGGAATGGGTTGTCCACGGAAGTTGTGAATGCTCCATCCCTGGCAGTGTTCAAGGCCAGATTGGACGAAGCCTTGGTTGGCATGGTTTAGTGTGAGGTGTCCCTGGTTATGGCAGGAGGGTTGGAACTAGATGATCTTAAGGTCCTTTCCAACTCTAACTATTCTGTGATTCTACGATTCTATGACTTCCGGCTGGAGGGTTTCTCAAATGACTATCCAAATTCAATACTTGGCCTGTTTATAAAATGCTAGAAATGGAAGGTTTTAGAAGTTACTAATAATATTAATGGTAACAAATCATCAGGAACAGTTTGTATTCATCCAAAAGGTGAATGATTTAAGTATAAAATCACTGAACTATTAACTGTGCTTAAAGTAGAATCAGCACTAGGGAAATGGAATATAACAAGTTCATAACACACCAGGAAGCTACAGACCAGTAAATTTGAGTTTTGCTGAGTAAATTGATAGTTACCTTAACAAAGAACAGAAATAACAGGTACATGAATAATTCTGTTTTTACAGGCAGAAGTCATCATGGTTTTTACAGAGGTTACTCATGCCTAGAAAGTCTTTTAGAGTTCTTTGATGAAGTCAACAAACATACGAGGAACAGTTTCCAGTTGATATATTTTCCTTCAATTTCCAAAGTGGTTATGTGCCTAGCAAAAATAAAACGTAAGGAAGTTTTGTTAATGTGTCAAAACCAGAATCAAAGGCAGGAATACATGGTCAATGATGAACAGAGATTATCATTGTAACTCTATAAGGTTAAACGTTTTCAATGCTGTTTAAGTATTTGGGTAGTAAAAATAACAGCTGACCATGGTGAGGTTTAAGATCAATTCTTAGTGTATTAAAAATCTAGATCACAAGATAAAATTCAGTGCAGATGGTTGTAAAGTAGTAAAGGGACAGCCATGACAATAAGTACATGGCAAAGGTCTGTAGAAAAATCACCACTGAAAATTGCAAGCTGAGAATTACAGTTGACTGATTCTGTCAGCTCAGTGCTTTGTAGGAACAGAAATCCAAACTGGAATGTTATCAGGGGAATATAGAGCAGAGTAGAACAGAGCAAATGCTATATGTCATTAAGCATTGCTTAAATACCATAAAAAGTGGTACTGTCATCCATTCTTCTGAAAAGTGGCATAGTAGAATTTGAAAATATAAAAGTTTGTAGCCAGAGGTAATCAAGGCACTAAATAGCTTCCTTATGTGGCTATATCAAAAAAATGCTGTTTTAGTCAGGAAACTGGGAGAATTTTAACATGGGGAAAAAAAGTCATGGAAAAGATGAAAAAAATAAAGAATATTCATTGATCTCAACAATACAAGAATTGGGAAGAATTAAATTAAACTTGATTAACCATATTATGTGTTAAAGAAATGAAAATGCTTTACCACACAGTGCATAAGTGAATTGTGGACCCCACTGCTGAAGGATGGTGAAAAAGAACCCAGCTAATCACAAGTTTCATAGCTCAACCAGATATGAAAACAGAAAACATGACCATGGTATAATTAACTAATTGTTGTAACATATTTGAGCTTGACTGTGAAGCTGTTTACTACAAGTCACATGGTATGATGAAAGTCAGTGGAATTCCTTTCATTCACTTTGATGAGCTTTCTGTCAAGTTTATAATATTTAAAGTGTTTGAAATTACATGAAGTTTAACCATGCCAAGTACAAGGTCCTTCACATGGGTGGGAGCAATCCCAGGCATAGCTACAGGTTGAGCAAAGAGGAGATTCAGAGCAGCCCTGCAGAGAAGGACTTGGGGGTGGTGGTTGATGAGAAAATGAACATGAGCCAACAGTGTGCGCTTGCAGCCCAGAAAGCCAACCATAACCTGGGCTGCATCAAAAGGAGCATGACCAGCAGGTCTAAGGAGGTGATCCTGCCCTTCTACTCTGCTCTTGGAAGACCTCACTTGGGAGTATTGTGTGCAGTTCTGGTGTCCTCAACATCAAAAGGACATGGAGCTGTTCAAACAAGTTCAGAGGAGGCCACGAAGACGACCGAGGGACTGGAGCATCTCTCCTATGAAGACAGGCAGAGGGAGATGGGGCTGTTCAGCCTGGAGAAGAGAAGGCTGTGTGGAGACCTCCTAGCAGCCTTCCAGTATGTGAAGGGGGCCTACAGGGTTGCTGTGGAGGGACTCTTAATTATAGACTGTAGTGACAGGACAAGGGGTAATGCATTAAGACTTAAACAGGGGAGGTTTAGATTGGATATAAGGAAGAAATTCTTTCCTTTAGGGTGCTGAGATGCTGGAATGTGTTGCCCAGGGAGGTTGTGAGTGCTCCATTCCTGGCAGTGTTCAAGGCCAGGTTGGATGAAGCACTGCGTGACATGGTTTAGTGTGAGGTGTCCCTGGTTATGGCAGGAGGGTTGGAACTAGATGATCTTAAGGTCCTTTCCAACCCTAACTGTTCTATGATTCTATGATTTAGATATAGCTATAACCAATCAGAAAATATGAGTTTGTTTCCAAATAAATTTCAAGAGCAATGTTTTTCGGTAAAAACTGTTCGCAGAAAATCCAATTTATCAAAATAATATAAATAGAATTATTTTTACATTTTGATGTACAATTTTGTAAGTAACAATATTGTGAAAGGAAATGAACAGTTTAAAAGAAACTACTTGAAATCTCAGTGAATGTAAAAAAATCCAGCTCAAGCAGAAATATATCATAGAATCACAGAATAGTTAGGGTTGGAAAGAACCTTAAGATCATCTAGTTCCAGCTCCCCTGCCATAAGCGGGGACACCCACACTAAACCATGCCACCCAAGGCTTCGTCTAACCTAGCCTTGGTCCTAACTTGTCCATGGTCCCAAATGAACTATGAATATCTAAGGGAACATTTGTTATGGGGTTAGATAGCTTTTAAAATTATCTCTGAGCTTTTCACTTATTCTCTGGCCTATAGTGTGTGAATAGATATTGCTTCTTCCCAAACCAATTCTGTTTTTCTGGCTGTCACTCCCTAAAGAAACCCTTTGTCTTAAACCATCTGCAGTTGCAAAGGGAACCAGACATGTATCTGTGTAGGTCCGCAGCTAGTAGGAGCGGTTAATGGGATTTTCAATTTCCTTGTCAATTTCTTCTTTTTCACTTTAGGAATCTAAATAATTGAAAAACTTCTGTGAATTGCAAGTCCCATTGAAATCCGTGCATACAATAATAATTTAATTATTCAAGCCTTTTTACTATTATAGTTAATGGTGTGGTTGGAGTTTATTTTTCACTGTGTATACTGATTATATTCCTAAGAGAAGGAAAATATCTTTTTTCACAATTTTTTTTGCACTTTTCTATTATTTTTTTTTTAAACAGAAGAGTAGTTAGACTCTTCCTCAAGATTTCAGAAGAGCTAACCCATATCATTATCCAGAAAGCTAAGACTATTCATCAAGGTTCAGTTATTTAGAAATGTGACAGTTAGGGGTGCTGTTAGGGCTTGCTTTCTGAGGATCAGGGAATAGAGTGTCACAGGGTGGAGATTTTGAACTGGTACATCTTCTTCTGTTGGCAAATGCTGTCCACGTGTGGCAAAAAGTGACAGTGAAGGAAAGGGCATCCTCTGAGTCAGAGGATATCTTGGTACTTCTTAGGAGAGTGTTTTTTCACATCTTTGTCACATCACAGCTTTGCTCAGTGGTAGTATCGTAGCCAATGAGCTTAATCTGAGACTCGATTATTGCTAATTGAAAACTTATCCCATTTTGTGTTCAAAGGTAAACAGCAGAAGTTAGATTGGATATAAGGAGGAAGTTCTTTACTGTAAGGGTGGTGAGGCACTGGAATGGGCTGCCCAAGGAAGTTGTGAATGCTCCATCCCTGGGGGTTTTCAAGGCCGGAGTCTTGGGTGGCATGGTTTAGTGTGAGATGTCCCTGCCCATGGCAGGGGGGTTGGTACTAGATGATCTTAAGGTCCTTTTCAACCCTAACTATCCTTTGATTCTATGATTCTATCTTTCCAGTGATGCATTTCCCCTTACACTTGACTCCATAGGAGGTCTGGAACATGTAAACGACTACAGATGACAAAGGAATTCAAAAAGCACATTTGCAATGTGAAATGTTTTTTTCTGTAAAACACTAAGTGCTTACCATGCTACTGAGCTCCCTGAACTGGTATTTTAATTAGCCATTTGTATTTACACATAGTCATCTTCCATTTATATGGGAATCCTGTAGCACATTGATCAATGAAGCAAAAGTTGATTGTAAAATGATCAAGACAGGAAAGGCTATATAAAAGCAAGAGATGATATTGTGCTAATTTGATTATTGTTACATAGTAATACTAGTGGCACTGACTGTTGGCATGGAAACATCTGCCGTGTGCAATGGAGCCCAGAATGTACTTACCATTTATCACAAAACCAAAAAACAGTGGGGTTACATGTCCATGGTCTCTGCCTGATTTAGTCATCCCATTCACTAAAAACTAAGCAACATGCAAAAGCCAGGTGATTATCTTGGTTCCACCAGATTATCTTGTGTTACACCAAGTCCATGCTTATGCTAACTTAAACTCATGCACTTATAGAGACCTCTGACCAACATGTAAGTGTACAGCAGACACAGACAGTATGTACTGGAAGCATCATTCTGTAGTTACAACAAAAACATTAACAGTGGCAACACACAGCAGATAATTTTATTATGACTAGCTAACTGAATGTGAGTGGGGTTTTAAGAAATTGGTCGTTTTGTGAGAAATATTAACTTCATGAACTGGTTGAGGGGGGAAAAAGCTTTAAAATCAAACTCTATCTATAGGACTGACTGATAAAACCTGAAATAATACTTTACATTTTAAATAGAAAGAATATCCAGCTGAGGGTGGATATTAAATTAGCATCTGTAGTTGGTAGGACAAGGAGTGACGGGTTAAAATTGATTTAAGGATGTTTTATTTTTAAGGATATTTAGGATATTTTATTTTTCAAGATTTAAGACTATGACAACTTTCTCTTCTACTCTGTCAACTCCTGCAAACATCTTGCCATTGCTCATTTTCAACACAATCTCCTTTAAAATATAAACAAGACATAAGTTTAACTTTAGGGCTACAATTCAACAGCATATTGTGTCAGACACAACCTCTGTGAATGGTTGATCCCCTTCATCCTTTCACATTCTCCTGTCATTTATCTTGGGTTTCTATTTTTTTCCTATTTACTTTTGATTTCTTTTTTTAAGATCTAACAAATACAGCTTTTGGTGATTCTCCCCCTATTTGCTTCTTGGCCTCTTCTCACTGATTTCAGAATAGATTCTAATTTCTGAATTAGTTTTTTAATTAGGAATGTCTCTCTTTCCCTCCGAGCAACCTCTATTGCTCCTTTTTGAGCCTGAAGAAATCCCAATCTTAACCCGTGTCTCTTAGGCATCTAGGTTTGATGTTTGGATCTCTCAGTAATGAGCTATTTCTGACAAACCTGATAAATACATCTGGTTGATGTCAAAACCTCACAGAGACAGTTATGGATGCAGAAGCATTATTCTTATTTAGCTTCCCACTGATGAACGCATGCATCTCATTTTTTAACACTCACCTAACCAGATGTTCAAGAGTAACTATCTACAGCTGAAACCAAAGGGATTTGTCTATTCAAGACTTACATGATGGCCCGCTAAGTGTAAAATCACCTGTAGCAGCTGCCTATCAAAAGCTTCCCAGCCCATCTCATATGCTAAGTTAAAAAGATCAGACTACCTGTGGAACAAACCTGTGCAATTTCTGATGGGCAATGCACAGTGTTTATTGAGGAAATCAGGGATGGGTTTTTATAGATGAAACTCATGTTCCCACTTCCTGCTTATGATGCAGTAAACTCTGGCATGAAGTCATCAGACATCATGCTCTGATAGGCATGCATCTTGTTAAAGGATTATATTAGATCTGGTTTCTAGCACATGACATCACCTTGTTAGAGACACTCACAATCTCTGATATTATACTCGAGGTGTTTAATGACCCAGATTAAATGCATTGGAATATCTAAATCAGAATCATAGATTAGTTAGGGTTGGAAAGGAACTTAAGATCATCTAGTTCCAACCCTCCTGCCATAACCAGGAACATCTCACACTAAACCATGCCACCCAAGTCTTTGTCCAACCTGGCCTTGAACACTGCCAGGAATGTTCACAACCTGCTGGGCAACCCATTCCAGTGCCTCACCACCCTAACAGGAAAGAATTTCTTCCTTAGATCCAATCTAAACCTCCCCTGTTTAACTTCGAATCCGTTACCCCTTGTCCTGTCACTGCAGTCCCTAATGAAGTGCACCTCCCCAGCATCCCTATCAGCTCCCTTCAGATACTGGAAGGCTGCTAGGAGGTCTCCATGCAGCCTTCTCTTCCCCAGCCTGAACAGCCCCAACTCTCACACCCTGTCTTCATATGAGAGACGCTCCAGTCCCCGGTCATCCTCGTGGCCCTCCTCTGGACTTGTTCCAACAGTTCTATGTCCTTTTTATGTTGAGGACCTCAGAACTACACACAGTACTCCAGGTGAGGTCTCCCGAGAGCAGAGTAGAGCAGGACAGGATAACCTCCTTCGACCTGCTGATCACGCTCCTTTTGATGCAGCCCAGGATACGCTGAGCTTTCTGGGATGCAAGCGCAAACTGTTGACTCGTTCATTTTCTCATTGACCAACATCTCCAAGTCCTTCTCTGCAGGGCTGCTCTCAATCTCCTCTTTGACCAACCTATAGCTGTGCATGGCATTGATCCCACCCAGGTGTAGGACCTTGCACTTGGCATGGTTAAACTTCATGAGGTTGGCATCAGACCACCAGACAGGCATGTCAAGGTCCCTCTGGGTGGCATTCCTTCCCTCCAGTGGATCCACCAATCCACACAGCTTGGTGTCATCAGCAAAGTTGCTGAGGGCGCACTCAATTCCACTGTCCATGGCAGCCACAAAGATGCTGAACAAGACCGGTCCCAACACTGATCCCTGAGGGACACTGCTCGTCACTGGCTTCCAGCCTGACACTGAGCCATTGACCACAACTCTTTGCGTGCGGCCATCCAACCAGTTCTTTATGCACTGAGTGGTCCACCTATCAAATTGATGTCTCTTCAATTTCGAGACAAGGATGTCATGTGGGACAGTGTCGAACGCTTTGCACAAGTCCAGGTAGATGACATCAACTGCTCTATCACTGTCCATTCAGTTCCATAGCCCCATCATAGAAGGCCATCAAATTGGTCATGCAGGATTTCCCCTTAGTGAAGCCATGCTGGCTGCGACCAAGCACCTTGTTGTTTTTCATGTGCCTTAGCATGCCTTCCAGGAGCCACAAAATTTATTAAATATAATAAATTAAACACCTTGTGTATAATATCTGAAGTGCCTGAATATAGACTGTGGTTGATAACTTTACTTTTCAAATGTAATAAGGATTTTTAAACCACCATTAAGATCCTCTCTAACAACACAAAGCTTTATCCAAAGCTTTCTTAAAACCAACTATAGAAATAACTTTTTTTTTAAGGATCTAAAACTGAAATCTCATGGTTCATTCAAGACCAAGATTATTTTTCTTTAAACTACTTTTTGTAAGATAAATATACAGCAGAATATATTTAAAAAAATCAAACAAAACAGAACATTGACAAAACAAGACAGAACACTTAGGTGATCATACATCACTCCTCGTATGCTAAGGATGAGCCACGTGCGACAGATGGTGAAGACTTTGCTCATTGTAGTACATGAAACCACTCAGACAATACATCAGTAACTCATATAAATATCTACTTGGAAAGGAGCAAAATGAAATAACTTAATATATTAAATAAATAAATTATTATGGACTAACCCATTTCCTTTGATTATCAAAGAGTACATGTAGCTTGAGATTCCTAAAATAATCACTCTGAGGCTTGTCTCAAGGCTCACGATATATCTTGGTAGTAGATCAAACCCTTTTTGCCCTGTGAAAACTGAAATTTTGAGGTCTTCTTCTGAATTGAGAGAAAAATAAAAAGCCCTGCATATAGATCATCTGTTTTTCATACAGTAATCCTACAAGGACTACTAGCAACAAAGGGACAAGCGGGAGGTTCATACAACTCTGATATCTCTGTATCTTCAAAGTTTTTGGAAGTGCTGTAAAGTACTTTTCTCTTTGGTCAGAATGTGTCATTTGATGTACACTTCCAGTTGGATATAATCTTTAATAAATGCACTGATTTGAAGTTATTCTAAATAATTTATTCACCTTCGCTTCGGACACTGAATAAAAGGCCATCTTGCACAACACCAAAAGCAGTTCAGAGAAGAGCAAACTGTCCCTTGGATCAAGGTTCTCTCTCAGTAGACCCATCTGATTAGAATCACATGGAAAACTCAGACAGTTTATTATTTTTTTTTCTGCTTGACCCACAGGATTTCCTAGTTCTATAAGACAACTATCTTACTATAGTTTTGAGAATCTTCACTGCATTTATGAAATGCCCCTGGGTTCCAAATATTAGACTCAGTGTAAGTACGTAATGTTCTTATTCATAGAATCATAAAATCATTGAATCAACTAGCCTGGAAAAGATATTTAAGATCATCAGTTTCCCCAGGACTGCCAATTATCCAATTGTTACCCCAGCACTGGTAATTCCATCACTAAACCACATCACTGAGGGCCTCATCTACATGTTTCAATATTTCCAGGGCTGGTGACACCATCACTGTCCTGGGCAGCCTGTCCAAATGCCTGACCACCATTTCAGTGAAGAAATTTTTCCTACTATCCAGTCTAAGCCTCACCTGTCACAAATTCAGGCCATTTCCCCCGCACATTACTTGCTACATGAGAGAAGAGACCAGACACTCCTTGCTCTGTCCTTCTCAAGGGAGACCTAATTGCTCTCTACAATTACCTGAAAAGAGGTGTAGTGAGACGGTTGTCGCTTCTCTGGTTGCGCACTAGACCAGGACTGCTGATAGACAGTGGAGAGTGGCTTGGCAAGCTCCTCTCTGCCAGCTCCTGCAGCACTTTTGGGTGGAACCCATCCAGCTCCATAAACCTGTGTATGTCTAAGTGGAGCAGGAGTTCACAAAATATTTCTTCCTGAATGATGGTTACTTCAATCAGCTCCCATTTGATCCAATTTAGGGATCTGAGGACCCTGATGATGGCTGGTGTGACTGTCAGATACTGAGGCAAAGGCAGCGTTAAATACCTTAGTCTTTTCTTCATCTTTGGTTACTAAGTTTCCTGTAGTATCCAGAAAAGGATGGAGCCTCCCCTTGGCCCTCCTTTTGTTGCTAATATATTTGTAAAAATATTATTCATTGTATGCTATGGCAGTGGCCAGGTTAAGTTCCAGGGGTGCCTTCACTGTTCTAGTTTTCTCCCTGCATAATGTAACAATATTATCCACATCTGTGAAACATTTACTGAAACCTAGTTGTGTCTCCGGATAGTGATTGACTCTTCAAGAAAGTTATGTAGGAAACAACTAATGAACAGCATTTTCATCACTGTCCTTCTTTAACCATAAGTGCACCTGGCAAGAAACGAGCCACAAAGGATTTCCACTTTATCATTTTATTATTTATGATCACATTTAACAGATTGTTTCTGTATACCACTCAAGACTCTCCCTAATATATCTGATTAAACACTTATTGTTCTGTGTTCTTACAATTGCCTTGTGTAAACACCCCAAACACACAAGACAAAAAAAATGGTGTGTATGGACAACAAACACAAAGCCCCATGAGGAAAAACAGAGCAGTTTCTACCTGTCGACTCTGACAGATGGGCTGCTATGAATATAATTTTCACTGGGATGTTGAAAACAAGATCCAGGACAGCACCTCTCCTTATTGGTCTTTCCTTGCAGAAAGAAGTTATCATAAACTCATTCCAGATTGCTTGTGTCCTTGTTAGAGATACTCACAATCTCTGATATTATACTCAAAGTGTTTAATGACCCAGATTAAGTGCATTGGAATATCTAAATCATAGAATCATAGAATAGTTAGGGTTGAAAAGGAACGTAAGATCATATAGTTCCACCACCCCTGCCACTTCACACTAATCAGTGCCAACCAAGGCTTCATCCAACCTGACTTTCAACACTACCATGGATTGACCACTCACAACCTCCCTGGGCAACACATTCCAGCATCTCAGCACCCTAAAGGAAAGAATTTCTTCCTTATATCCAATCTAAACCTCTCCTATTCAAGTTTTAATCCATTACTCCTTGTCCTGTCACTACAGTCCATAATGAAGAGTCCCTCCACAGCATCACTCTAGGCCCTCTTCACATACTGGAAGGCTGCTAGGAGGTTTCCATGCAGCCTTCTCTTCCCCAGGCTGAACAGCCCGAACTCTCTCAGCCTGTCTTCATATGAGAGATGCTCCAGTCACCCGATCATCTTCGTGGCTTCTGCCCCTCTACTCTGCTCTCGTCAATATGATCACCTCCTTTGACCTTCTGATCACGCTCCTTTTGATGCAGCCCAGGATACGCTGAGCTTTCTGGGATGCAAGCGCACACTGCAGTTGGCTCATGTTCATGTTCTCATCAACCAACACCCCCAAGTCATCCTCCACAGGGCTGCCCTGAATCTCCTCTTTGACCAACCTATAACTGTGCATGACATTGATCCCACCCAGGTGTAGGACCTTGCACTTGGCATGGTTAAACCTCATGAGGTTGGCATCAGCCTACCTCACAAGCCTGTTAAGGTCCCTCTGGATGGCATTCCTTCCCTCCAGCATATTGCACCGAACCACACAGCTTGGTGTCATCGACAAAGTTGCTGAGGGCGCACTCAATTCCACTGTCCATGGCAGCCACAAAGATGCTGAACAAGACCGGTCCCAACACCGCTCCCTGAGGGACACCACTCGTCACTGGCTTCCAGCCTGACACTGAGCCATTGACCACAACTCTTTGCATGCAGCCATCCAACCAGTTCTTTATCCACCGAGTGGTCCACCTATCAAATCGATGTCTCTCCAATTTAGAGACAAGGATGTCATGGAGGACAGTGTCAAATGCTTTGCACAAGTCCAGGTAGATGACATCAACTGATCTACCCCTGTCCAGCAGTTCCATAACCGCATTATAGAAGGCCACCAAATTGCTGAGGCAGAATTTCCCCTAGTGAAGCCATGCTGGCTGCGACCAAGCACCTTGTTGTTTTTCATGTGCCTTAGCATGCCTGCCAGGAGAATCTGCTCCAAGATTTTGCCAGGCACAGAGGTGAGACTGACTGGTCTGTAATTTCCCGCGTCATCCATTTTCCCCTTCTTGAAAATGGGGGTTATATTTCCCCTTTTCCAGTCTTCGGGAACTTCACCTGGTTGCCATGATCTCTCAAATATGATGGACAGTGACTTAGCAACTTCACTCGCCAGCTCTTTCAGGACCCGTGGATGGATTTCATCAGGTCCNGCCAGCTCCTTCAGGACCCGTGGATGGATTTCATCAGGTCCCATGGACTTGTGCACGTTCAGGTTCTTAAGATGGTCTTGAACCGTATCCTCTCCTACAGTGGGCCCAAGGTCTTCATTCTCACAATCGCTGTGTCTGCCTTCCAAGACTTGGGTGGTGCAGTCAGAGCCTTTGCCAGGGAAGACTGAGGCAAAGAAGTCATTAAGAACTTCAGCCTTCTCCAAATCCTGCATAGCCAGTTCTCTTGATAGCTTCCGGAGGGGGCCTAAGTTATTCCTGTTCTTTTATTTGCAATATACCTGTAGAAGCCCTTCTTGTTATCTTTAACATCCCTAGCTAAGTTTAATTCTAACTGGGTCTTAGCTTTCCTTACGTGTTCCCTATACTTTTTTTCTTTCTTTTAATTCTTAAATGATACGAAAAGTGACTTTTCTCTAGAAAAAAACTGTATTCCTCTGAGCCTATGTTATACACGACGTACCTACAAGTCTAATGGACTCCCTTCTAAGGTAAGTGCAAAGCAGTGAAATTGCGTAGACAGTGTTAATAGTTATTAACTCAGATCTGTTTCTAAATTCCATTTCTAGTACCCTAATAAAACCCCATAATCTGCATATTATTGAGCCACAGACACATAGATCTCAATAGATGTCCTTAAAATATAAATATTGATGATGTTTGTATTGTGTTAATTAGCAGGACAGAACTGTGAAGGAAACTTGTAGAAAAAGAGGAAAAATCCCTCTGAATGTTTTTTTCATAGTTCCAGCAATGTTACACTATCACTCTCACAGTATATAGCAGAATTAAATTAAGATCATCATGATGTACATAATAGAAACTACAGCTTCTTTGCATAGATTTTGATTCAGATGTAGGTATTAATTGCCATTAAAAATGGAAACAATTAAACCCCCTACAAATGTGCAAAGCATAACCCTAAACAAATGTCTGTCTTCCACAAACTTGCTTAGTATTAAACCCAGTGAACCACAGGCACAGTCGAGATGGCAGTTTATTGCAACTATAATGTAACAACTTGCATCATTCACATTCTAGTATTTCAAATAATTTTGAAAACAGAGGAGAGAAAGATGATTTAACTTCACATGTCTAAAGTCCTTTTCCCAGCTTCTATGACCTTTTATGAAATCTGACTGCAACTCTGCTGGTTACAAAGGGCTCTGAGAAGTTTCCTCACTCACACCACCTACACTTTAGAAAATTTCGTAAGTTGAATGCAGATCTGAACTTTGTAATAGATCTTAGAACCTTAACATAAGTTCAAATTCTTCAAAGAGCTTGAGAATTTAAAGGATTGATCAGAATGAAAGGGTTGAAATATTCCTTATCTGAACACGGTTTTACCTATAATTTACCCATAAGTTGTTGATGCAAGTTTTGTTAGATAATTTCATGTATGAAAAGGCTTCATCTTTATGGACTTGCCTAATGACAGAATCCTAGACTTGTTTGGGTTGGAAGAGAACTTAAAGCTCATCCAGTTCCAACCCCTGCCATGGGCAGAGACACTTTCCACTAGACCACCCTGATCCAAGCCCCTTTGTCCAACCTGGCCTTGAACACTTCCAGTAATGGGGCAGCCACAGCTTCTCTGGGCGTTCTGTGCCAGTGCCTCAGCACCTTCACAGGGAAGAATTTCTTCCTAATATCCAATCTATATATGTAATATAGATACTATATCTATAGCTAATATATCCAATTTATATCCCATATCTTATCTGATGATCCCTGGGCTGTGGCTGATGCCTACTGTCATCACCAGACTTCATCTTGATCCTGACCTTGCAATTCCTATTCCTGGCTTCTTCTCCTTGGCTTTGCCTCTTCACCACAACTCATTTGAGGATCTGTATTCAGCCAACCCTGATTCCCATATCTGGATAGGCTCTGCTCACTTCACTCAGGTGCCGTGCGAGTATTACGTGTTGACAAAGCCAGGTGTCATGTTTTATAATGCTCCTGATTCCTAACTCCTGGCTCTCCTGCCCTTACAAAGCAGCCAGCCCATCCTGCTCTCCAGCAGTTACACCAGGTAACTAGCCCAGTGATGGTTTTTACACTGAACTCAGTGATGCATGTAATGCTCTTCCATTTACTTCAATAACAAGAATTTCTGCATGGATGGATAGTTTCCTTGCTTGTAGAAAACTTATTACCTGGATCCTCATCAGTTTAGAAAAATTAGGGGAATTTGCTGGTAATCTCCACTGTGAGGCTTCTCAAAATGAGGCAGGAGCCCAGAAAGACAGTATCTCCCTAGGCCCCAGAAATGAGGACATGTATGTCTGTTTCTGCTTCAGCTCATGCTTATAGGTCTCTTAATGGGGAAATAAAGAAGCAAAACCAGAACCTTGTGAATGATGCAATCCATTAAGAAGCATGAATTGAAAATTATGATGAGCCAGTATTCATTGTAATAATCTTGGAGCAAAATGGATGGACAATCTTTAAAATAAACAGTATTCTTATCTTTATGAAGATTTTGAATAATAAAGAGATTCATGCAAGGAAAAGCACGTTCACTGGTAAATAGCAATGAGAAAGAGGGATAAATTTGCCAAAAATACTGTTGATAAAACCTGTTTGAGAACATTATTTGTTGTAAAATTTAGATACTAAATAAATTTACATACTCAGTCAAAGCCACAATTAAACTACAAAGACAGGCTCTGTAAGTTTCTCCCTGTGGATGGGGCAGGGATCTTTGCAGAATGGTCCTTTTAGGAACCTTTTCATTTGGGAAAATTTCCTCCAAAACAATCAGTTTTGTCCACTACACCTATAACTTGCAGAACATACAAGGCTCTCAAATATCAGAGCCCCTTCACAGCTAATAACCACCGGAATAGACGTGTTCCATAAATATTTTTAGATTGATTTAATTTCCCCTGCCTTGATTGTGTTAGATTCAGAGCAGCCCTGCGGAGAAGGACTTGGGGGTGGTGGTCAGCAAGAAAATGAACATGAGATGGCAGTGTGTGCTTGCAGCCCAGAAAGCCAACCATAACCTGGGCTGCATCCAAAGGACCATGACCAGCAAGTCAAAGGAGGTGATTCCGCCCCTCTACTCTGCTCTCGGAAGACCTCATCTGGACTATTGTGTGCAGTTCTGGTGTCCTCAATACAAAAAGGACATGGGACTGTTGGAACAAGTCCAGAGGAGGGCCATGAGGATGATCAGGGGACTGGAGCATCTCCCATACGAAGGTAGGCTGAGAAAGTTGGAGCTATTCAACCTGGGGAAGAGAAGGCCAGTATCTGAAGGGAGCTGATAGGGATGCTGGGGAGGGATTCTTCATTAGGGACTGTAGTGACAGGACAAGGGGTAATCGGTTCAAAGTTAAACAGGGGAGGTTTAGATTGGATCTAAGGAAGAAATTCTTTCCTGTAAGGGTGGTGGGGCACTGGAATGGATTGCACAGGGATGCTGTGAACACTCCATCCTTGTCAGTGTTCAAGGCCAGGCTGGACAAAGCCTTGGTTGGCATGATTTAGTGTGAGGTGTCCCTGCTTATGGCAGGGGGGTTGTAACTATATGATCTTAAGGTCCTTTCCAACCCTATTCTATGATTCTATTTCCAACATCATAACCCAGAAAGAAAACTGAAGTCTGGTATATTTTGCCAGCCTGTTTTTTTTTTATATTTGGATGCCAAATGCAGGCTCATTCCAGCTTGCTGTGATCTGGATGTTCTCATCTAAAGAGCCATATGAAGGAGTCTTCCTACTAATTGTTTTGACTCTTGTAACCCACGATTTTTGTATGTACCAGTGATGAACCAGTGATGCCTCCTCTTCAACATGTGATATTCCATACGGGAAGATGTATTATGTAATGTTTTTAAAAGCCTTTGAGACAAAACCAGTCATAAATGGTTTAGAACCATCAGAATGAAATTATTAGTACCAGATAGGAATTTACCACATCCCACAGAGAGATGATTAACTGATTGCACAGAACCTTTGTTTCTGCTCTTGAACAACAAGGGAATGAGTGACCACATGAGGAGAATCCTACCCAATAAAGGTATACTCATATACTCATATGTTGGTATTGATGTGCTGATGTAACAAACCCCAGCTTTTTCCCCATTGTTTCTTGTGTGTGCCTAGAAATTTTCCTAAAGATCACAGCTGAGAATAAGCTTGCATTCAAACAGCTTGCACATGAAATAAGTTTCACTGAAGACTAATGTCCAGTTTGCACTCAGAATATAACTGTATCCATCCATTGCTTCTCCCTGGTAATGACTAGTTTCATAGGGATAATTTTTTCAGTCATTCTTGCATTATGAAATACACAGAATACAAATTTGCTTAACATTACATTATAAAACCTAGAATAAATGCAGAGACTTTGTGTCATTGCTTTTCACAATCTAGCACATCTTTTTGTATCAATTTTGAAGTAAAATTTAACTAACTGCCTCTTTGAGGGATATGGTCTTTTACTGAAATACAAATGACCATACTGTTTCATGGAAGTACAATGACAATGTAGCAGTTATAGTCTATACTAAAAGTCCACTAGAACAAATAATTTTAGTTTCAGCCAATCATCTCTGTATTATTAGCTATAGGATAATTAGAATACAACCAATCTTAGTATTATAATTACTTGGAGCTTAATTCTCACATTGACCTGATATTGCACACCACTATGGCTCATTACACTTGTTTTATTAATGCAGTGTATAAAAATTATGTTAACATTCTTGCTAGGTACAACATAATCTTTTTGTTCACTCACACACAAAATAGCCTTCATTAAATGTGAAATAGTAATAATAAAAATATCACATTCGAACTTAAATGCTTGGTAGACTCTGCTTTCCAAGAATCACAACAATTTTACATAATTGTTCAGACATTTTTCACTGCATATTCCTAACCACTCTATTTGGTGTAGAAAATTATATTTATATATGCTTCTGCAACATGCAAAGATACTGTACTGTATGACAGCAGGAATTGAAACAAAATGAGTTCATAAAATCAGTGATGCCAGTGTATTAGCAGTTTGCCCTCAATATTCTGCTTTAATAGTTATCACAACTGCATTAATCTTTCTTACTGAAAATTATTTATATACCCCTGATTATCATTAAAATGTTTATTTTGTCTTCAACACAACAAATTAATCTTCTTTGCTATTGAAGATAAATAACCAGATTTTTTCCAGGCTTTGACTGTTAATGATACTTCAGTGAAGCAAACACAAGAGAAAGCTCAAAGTAGAAGAATTAAATGAAAAAAAGGAAAAGAAGAACTAGAAACTTGTTAACAGAAACTACAGACAAGTTTTATCAGTTTCCATGTTAATGGTTTATTGTTGCTGAAGGTTTTTTTAAGTGTATCTTTTCTAGTGAAACACCCACAGTTATTTATTGATTCCTAACAGAATTTATTAGAATGCAGGACACAAACCCAAAATCTGTGGCTCAGTCATGGAAAAATTCACACTTCCCACATGTCTGAGTATACCAGGGCCCAGGCAACAGCCATGCAAGGGACTCCAACACAACCAATCTGAAAGAGTATGCATCAGTTATTACTGGCATCTGACAGTTTCCAGTTCATTTTGAAAAGTTATTTTGAAAGTTATTTTCCAGTTATTTTGAAAAGAATTAAGAGACTGAAACAAAGTAACCCACCAAAAAAGCCTGGCCTAACCTGGAGTGACACCTAATACTTGAGAGGAACACCTTCTTAGGAAGGAAGGCTTTCCAGAATTGTATGAATGGTGTATCTCATGATTTCTTTTGAACCAAGTTGTATAGATTCCTACTTTTTCCAAAACATGTGAGACCCAGAAAATGAGGTTATAGGTGCAATTCTCACAAGGGATCCAAAATATGAGTGAATTCAAAGAAAATCAATTCACTCCTGAGATATTTGGAGAAGTCAATGTTACAATTGTATTGCTGCTGCCAGTCCATACGCACCTCATTTGTATTGACCAGAAGACTTATTTTTTTTAGGCCTAAATCATCATTTTTAACCTAGATTTCCAGCCTTTATTTTGAACAGATAAAGGAAAAATAGTGAGATAGAATATATTATATATATATGACAGTACATCTTGTGAATGCCTGCAATTATTTAGCAGAACTAGCAACTTCCAGAATATGTGTTGGATTTCAATAACCAAATAAATGCTGTAATATATATCTGGATTTTATCTGATAAAAAGTTTACAGGATGATAAGTATTAGGAACAGAAACAACGTAGAAAAATGGGCAGCCATAGTAAAATAACCATCTCAACTTTGCCTGAAATATTAGTATTGATTCACCAAAACTACTCTGCTTTTAAAAATGCAATATTTCATACCAGATTAATGACTCAAATCATACAGACTCTTTGTGAAAATCAAATTCAGTGGTGTTTGCAGCTTTGGGAAATCAGAACAAAGTGATAATATGTCTCTGTAGTTGGAGGTGCAGCTCAAAGGCAATAGAACATGTCTTTTAATCTGATGACTAGGTAGAGACTGCTACGCATTACAACACTGAAGATTCAGTTCTTCTGATTTTGAATTATTCCTCCAGATTGAAGGAGCAAACAACTGATGCTGTAGCAAACAACTCAAACCACTTCTGACTTGATGAAGCTCTGTCTTTAAGTATACTGAAGCTAAAGTAAAGCCCTGCATGAATTTCATTGTCTTTGAAGAAGGACCTCCAGAAAGTAGCAATATTAAAAATACTATATAGACTATAAATAGACTATACAGTTTATTGAAAGGCCGAGCATAGCAGACACTGTTCACTTATTTCTAGCTGTGCATCGTGGTCAAGTACTACATTAAGGGGAGTATAAGCTTGAACTTGCCAGGTTTTCAACTCAAGAATGTTGGCTCTGAAAGTTCTGATCACCTCTTCATACCTAGCAGAAATTAAGGATTTAAGGTTATTTAGTTTGGACCAGATGATCCTTGAGGTCCCTTCCAACCTGGTAATCTATGATTCTATGATTTTTTCCTTAATGTAAACACAAGACTAATCTTGAGGTCCCTTCCAACCTGGTAATCTATGATTCTATGATTTTTTCCTTAATGTAAACACAAGACTAATCTTGAGGTCCCTTCCAACCTGGTAATCTATGATTCTATGATTTTTTCCTTAATGTAAACACAAGACTAATCTTGAGGTCCCTTCCAACCTGGTAATCTATGATTCTATGATTTTTTCCTTAATGTAAACACAAGACTAATCTTGAGGTCCCTTCCAACCTGGTAATCTATGATTCTATGATTTTTTCCTTAATGTAAACACAAGACTAATCTTGAGGTCCCTTCCAACCTGGTAATCTATGATTCTATGATTTTTTCCTTAATGTAAACACAAGACTAATCTTGAGGTCCCTTCCAACCTGGTAATCTATGATTCTATGATTTTTTCCTTAATGTAAACACAAGACTAATCTTTTTAGAATGTCCCATTCCTAAACATCCAGTTTCACAGGCAGTCTTATTAAGGCTCTTCTTGGGAGAAAGGTGGATGCAATACTAAGAGCATAGAAAATATGTTTGATTTCTCTTTCCTGGCACACCAGATAATTGGGATAATAGCTCTGCCCATGGACCTACTGCTTTCCCCACATTGCTATAAACATCAAACATCTGTGCTATAGAAAATAAACACTTTCTCTGTTTCCTTATATTAGCCCTTGGATTCCAATTTGTCCCTCACTTTCTTAGACAAATGGGGTCATGCAGATCCTTCGCCTTCTATTTGACTAGTCTTAATTATTTATTTTCTGTCATTCAGGTTTATGACTATGCAATAAAAGACAGGTTTAATGGGCCAGTAATCGAGGATTGGAAATCATCAAGCTACTAGAGTATTGAGAACATCAAATCAGTGGCACTGCCGATCAGTTTTTCCCCCAGCTTGATATTTGTTTGCAAGCACTCATAGCCGAAATTGTTTTGAAAGGCAATGTAAGCCTTAGGATTTGGAGCTTGCCTCCTCAGATGCATCAGTGAATCTCTTCACCCCTTACTACTTCTTACTTTCTACCGTGAAATGACACAAGGTGTGCACAAGGGAGACAATATTTTCCAGTATTTGAGCTGATAAGCAGAAGTCAGAATTCCTGGGCTCTGTCTCTGACACCATTCCTGATTCCTGTGTGACTCTTGTCTTATGTGCATACTTAATATGTACATTAAAGTAGATGACACGTCCACACATGTAAGAAATGTTTCTGGAAACCTTTAGTCTGAATTGAATTTCCTGTCATCATGTGATCACTCTTTGATTTTCCTTTCCAGAAACTATTACAGTAAATGTGATTACTGTTCAGAATTTCCCTGCATTTAAAGATAAAAGAATATTAAAAGATGCATAGACTTTTTTTTTTTTTTTTAAAAAAAAAAGGCCTCTTGAGACTACGGTTCTGGACTGTTTTATAATATAGACAAAACATCTTTATTCAGTGATTCCTGCTTTAGGCTAACATTTGCTTGGAAAATAGAGTACCTCAGAAAAAGAAAAAAACTAAAAATAAAAAGAGTCCCAGTGGAAACCAAGTAACAACCACCATCGGTAATCATCACATCATATCAGTGCTTACATAATAATATGATCATAAGTACAGTGATTACTCTATATTAACACTATGCTAATATTGCTGTACACATTATGTATAATATTCGAGTGTATGGAAATGTAAATATTTATGTAAATGAATGTTTTCATTAGATCTTTGTGTGTTTGCTCTATCATATTTAATTATTATTGTCCATTTTTTATATACATTACAGCAGAAGGGCCTTGACATTAAGTAAACCAGCCCATAGTCTGTCTTGTCGCCCATGCTATCTATCTCCAACAGCAGCAACTTCTTTAGTGACAAAACATCAAAGTAGTCCAAGCATAGAGAATCTTCTGCTGTATCCTCACAACTTTTAGAAACCTAAGGCTCAGGCACTTCCTAAGCTAGAAATGTCGTGTTTTTTAAATTACTTCAATATATAAATTATATATATATATAATATATATATATAAATTATATATAAATTACTTCAATTTTTAAATTACTTCAATATATGTAGGCTTTTCTAATCAACACATTTTTGCTCTGCTGCTGCTGCTGTAGCAGGGAACATTTCCTCTGTGTACAGTGGACATCAGATGAGATATCACTCATTTTGGTATGCTGTTAGCTGTATATACTTTAATAGGTATAATGCCTGTGTCTGTGTGTAACTACAGGAAAAAAAAAAAACAAAAACAAAAACGAAAAACCAACCAACCAACCAAAACCAACAAAACCCTAAAGAAATACCATAAACCCCCCCAAAAGAACATTTAAAATTTGAAATTATATCCCACTTAATCAAAAAAGAATGGAAAGAGAATAGCATAGAATGCTTACAGATCACTGAACTCTGTAATCCCACCAAAAAAAATTTGCTTGTGTATCATTAACTAATATGAAATGGGATGATAGTATCATCAAAGTTTTAAGGGAGAGTCCCTGTTAACAGATTGACTGTATAGAAATAATTCTTGCAAGCTCAGTTGTCCTCAGAGAATCCAAAAAGCCAGGTAAAAAAAGAGAAAGTAAACAACAAAGTCAGGGCAGCCATTCACTACCTTATAGCTCTGAAACAGTGATGTAAGGCAGCAAGAGGAAATTTCACTGGGTATACTATAATGGTACAAAAAATGAAGGGCCTGATTCTTCCCCTGGAAAGTCTTAGGAGCACTTCTGTTGCCTTCAGTGGAAGAACTGCTGATGGGGGCTGTTACAGAAGAAGGAAAAACAGATTCCAGACTTGTCAACCTGACAGCCTTCATCATCACTTTAATTTTGAAAAGTGCAGAAACAAAAGGCTCCTTTAAAAAGAGTAAAATGAGCTTCTCAAAGCACCTAAATGCTCTTACTGAAGTTTCAGATAACCTTCATGCAGAAGAAAAAACAACCATGTATTTTGTAGCTTTACAAAAATGGGATCTTGGATGATTGAGTTTTATGATGACTTGATTTTCCGTCTTTCAGTTATGACACTAATTACAGTTTCGAGAGGGACATTGATTAAATGATGCCACCCAAGCACTAGTTCTTAATGATGCAAAACAGGAGCCTCAAAACTAAATTGTGTTTTTAAAAATCGTTGTGCTCATAAGGCCTGTATATATCCCTGTCTTTTGCAGCTTGAGGCCAGCAATAGTGTTGCATCATTATTGTAATATAAAGGAAAGAAGGAAGAGAAAAACAATAACTACTGCTGTATTTAGAGAAGGAGACTGCACAGGCAATTCAGTGAAGATAAGCACTAGAGAAAAGTATTAAAGTAAAAACTAATATTTTGATTACCTGATTAGAAAGCATTATATATCCTCATTTCTACCAGTTAACCTGTTCATCAGTGTCATGGTTTAAACCCAGCCATGCCTCTCGTTCACTCACTCAACCCCCCTTTCTTGCCCTCCCCTGCTTCCAGAGGGATAGCGAGGAGAATCAAAAGAATGCAACTCCCATGGGTTGAGATAAGAACGGTTTAGTAACTAAGGTATAACACAAATCACTACTGCTACCACCAATAATAATGATAAAGGAAATAACAAGGGAAAAGAATATAGCATCTCACCCACCACTGACAGATAACTCACCACACCCCATCCACACTGAGCACTGACTGAATACCTTCAACCAACTCCCCCAGAGCACTAGCCCTTCCGCGTATCTCTCAGTTACATCCTGGGCATGATGTGCTATGGTATGGAATACCTCTTTGGTCAGTTTGGGTCAGGTGTCCTGTCCCTGCTTCCTCCCGGCCTCCCCCCCTCCTTGGCAGAGCATGAGGCTCACAAAGTCCTTGGTCAGAATAAACATTACCGAACCATAACTAAAAACATTCCTGTTATCAGGTTTGTTCCCAGGCCAAAACACAAAAACATAGCGCTGCACCAGTTACTATGAAGAAGAAAAAGATGGCTGCCACTGTTAAACCCAGGACAATCAGCCATAAATAATTTGGTTTCCTCCATCATACAGCTTTGGAAGTATGTATAATAATTCTTTATTTCACTGCATGATAAATAATAAGAATTGAAATAACATACACAGCTTAGCATACTGTATATGCTTAAAAGGCCTAAGGTGAAAAAAAACCCTTTGTCTTGGGTTGGGCCCAGCAGATGATATTGCAGTGCTGTTTTCTTATTAGAAGTTGAATAGACTGGCAGTTCTTCAGTTCTTTCATTCAGTGTGGGTTTCTTTCCTTCTGGGTGCTTTTAACTAAATGTATTTAGCAGAAACATAATTCTCAGTCATTGGAGGGGATTTGTGCATGCTGAGAAAGAGATACCAATGCTTTGGTTTGAAAACTGCAGCTGCAGGGAAAGTTTGACTTCTCAGGGAAAGGAGGAGTAGAGATCTGCCACACTGCTTAGAATACCTTTTAAACATTAGAGGAGCAGAACTCACAAGAATAAATATGCTCTTTCCTCTTCTCCAGTTCAGAATCATTTCTTTTTCCTTCAGAGTGAGAAGTTGCGATAGTCCACATCACCTTGCTTCGAAATACAAAATAAAAGAGACTTTCTCTAAGGAAATGTTGCAGCAAAAGTATGCTCTACTTCTCTGTAGTACTTTTCAGTGACTGGTACATTTTCACCACCTTCACTTCTTGTTCATCTTGAGAAGATTGATTCACAAAACAAAAACGTAAAACTACAGAACTAATGTTAAAGCTTGTCAAAAGATATTGCAAAATTCATTATGAAATGTCCTATTATAAACAACTTTGTTTCCTTTATGAAGAATTAAAGAATCCAGAAAGTAGAAGTGAGTGTACTTCCACATTATAAGTAGCTCTTTAACTGGAAGATGGATGATTTTTAGATCATGCTTGCCTAAGTCAAATGAATTATTAAATAAATAATAATTGATTGATAAAAAGAAATCTTTCAAGAAAGGAAATGAAAAAATATCACATGAATTAATCTATCGCCTGAAACTGAAATTTAGTAGAAAACAATTTATAGAAAATCCATTTCCTAAAAAATTATTACTTTAGTTGTTCAGTGAGTCTGTTAAAAAAAAATGAATGCCAATTTCATTGACATGAAAGGGATCTGTTCTTGGTTTGATAAATAGTTTGACTGATGCTGCAAATATGAAAGAACTTCTGCAAAATGTTTTATTTATAAAGATGACAGTTTTAGATAATGAAGTTTGGAAAGTTGCCTGAAGAGAAATATATGCAAGATAACATTAAAGTGCACATTCGCAAGTCCTTGTTCTCATGAGGGACTTCAACCACCCTTACATCTGTTGGAGCAATGGTATGGCCTGGCACAAGCGATCCAGGAGGTCCCTCAATTGTGTGGAAGACAACTTCCTTCTGCAAGTAATAGAGGAACAGACAAGGAGAGGTGCCATGCTTGACCTTGTGCTCACCAACAGGAAAAGGCTGGTTGGAAATGTGATCATAGAATGGTTTGGGTTGGAATGGACCTTAAAGATCATCTAGTTCGAAGTCTCCTGTAACATGTATGGACACCTTCCACTAGACCAGTTTCAGGTTTCAAACTTTGCATATTGAATCCTCCTGCAGAGAAATTATGCCCCACAGAGTCCTATCATGGGGATTTAAAGGCTTTTCTCACTTCCCAGAACCACAGTGACAGTGAAACAGCTCACAGTATGGCTAGGTTGCCTCTCTCATCTTTTTAGCAATTCTTAATTATAGAATCATAGAATAGTTAGGGTTGGAAGGGACCTTAAGATCATCTAGTTCCAATGCCCCTGCCATAACCAGGGACACCTCACACTAAACAAAGCCAACCAAGGCTTAGTCCAACCTGGCCTTGAACACTGCCAGGGGTGGAAAACTCACAACTTCCTTGGGCAACCCATTCCAGTGCCTCACCACCCTAACAAGTTTGAACCCATTACCCCATGTCCTATCACTACAGTCCATAATGAAGAGTCCCTCCACAGCATCCCTATANACAAGTTTGATTACCCCATGTCCTATCACTACAGTCCATAATGAAGAGTCCCTCCACAGCATCCCTATAGGCCCCCTTCACATACTGGAAGGCTGCTAGGAGGTCTCCACACAGCCTTCTCTTCCCCAGGCTGAACAGCCCCATCTCTCTCTGCCTGTCTTTGTGGGGGAGATGCTCCAGTCCACTGATCATCCTCGTGGCCCTCCTCTGGACTTGTTCCAACATTTCCGTGTCCTTTTTATGTTGAGACACCAGAACTGCACACAATACTCCAAGTGAGATCTCATGAGAGCAGAGTAGAGGGGCAGGATCACCTCCTTTGACCTGCTGGTCACGCTCCTTTTGGTGCAGCCCAGGATATGGTTGCTTTCTGGGATGCAAGCGCACACTGCAGTTGGCTCATGTTCATGTTCATGTTCTCATCAACCAACACCCCCAAGTCCTTCTCCACAGGGCTGCTCTCAATCTCTTCTCTGCCCAACCTGTAGTTGTTCCTGGGATTGCTCCCACCCAGGTGTAGGACCTTGCAAGGAAAAAAGCGTCTTATAAAGGGTGGAAGCAAGGACAGGTGGCCTGGGATGAATACAGGGATGTAGTCCGGGAAGCTAGGGAACACATAAGGAAAGCTAAGACCCAGTTAGAATTAAACTTAGCTATGGATGTTAAGGATAACAAGAAGGGATTCTACAGGTATATTGCAAATAAAAGATGGACCAGGGACAATGTAGGCCTCCTCCAGAAGCTGCCGGGTGAACTGGCTACTTTGGATTTGAAGAAGGCTGAGGTTCTGAACGACTTCTTTGCCTCAGTCTTCCCTGGCAAAGGCTCTGACTACACCACCCAAGTCTTGGAAGGCAGACACAGGGACTGTGAGAATGAAGACCTTGGGCCTACTGTAGGAGAGGATCTGGTTCAAGACCATCTTAAGAACCTGAACGTGCACAAGTCCATGGGACCTGATGAAATCCATCCACGGGTCCTGAAGGAGCTGGCGAGTGAAGTTGCTAAGTCACTGTCCATCATATTTGAGAGATCATGGCAACCAGGTGAAGTTCCCGAAGACTGGAAAAGGGGAAATATAACCCCCATTTTCAAGAAGGGGAAAATGGATAACGCGGGAAATTACAGACCAGTCAGTCTCACCTCTGTGCCTGGCAAAATCTTGGAGCAGATTCTCCTGGCAGGCATGCTAAGGCACATGAAAAACAACAAGGTGCTTGGTCGCAGCCAGCATGGCTTCACTAGGGGAAATTCTGCCTCAGCAATTTGGTGGCCTTCTATAATGCGGTTATGGAACTGCTGGACAGGGGTAGATCAGTTGANGCATCCCTATAGGCCCCCTTCACATACTGGAAGGCTGCTAGGAGGTCTCCACACAGCCTTCTCTTCCCCAGGCTGAACAGCCCCATCTCTCTCTGCCTGTCTTTGTGGGGGAGATGCTCCAGTCCACTGATCATCCTCGTGGCCCTCCTCTGGACTTGTTCCAACATTTCCGTGTCCTTTTTATGTTGAGACACCAGAACTGCACACAATACTCCAAGTGAGATCTCATGAGAGCAGAGTAGAGGGGCAGGATCACCTCCTTTGACCTGCTGGTCACGCTCCTTTTGGTGCAGCCCAGGATATGGTTGCTTTCTGGGATGCAAGCGCACACTGCAGTTGGCTCATGTTCATGTTCATGTTCTCATCAACCAACACCCCCAAGTCCTTCTCCACAGGGCTGCTCTCAATCTCTTCTCTGCCCAACCTGTAGTTGTTCCTGGGATTGCTCCCACCCAGGTGTAGGACCTTGCAAGGAAAAAAGCGTCTTATAAAGGGTGGAAGCAAGGACAGGTGGCCTGGGATGAATACAGGGATGTAGTCCGGGAAGCTAGGGAACACATAAGGAAAGCTAAGACCCAGTTAGAATTAAACTTAGCTATGGATGTTAAGGATAACAAGAAGGGATTCTACAGGTATATTGCAAATAAAAGATGGACCAGGGACAATGTAGGCCTCCTCCAGAAGCTGCCGGGTGAACTGGCTACTTTGGATTTGAAGAAGGCTGAGGTTCTGAACGACTTCTTTGCCTCAGTCTTCCCTGGCAAAGGCTCTGACTACACCACCCAAGTCTTGGAAGGCAGACACAGGGACTGTGAGAATGAAGACCTTGGGCCTACTGTAGGAGAGGATCTGGTTCAAGACCATCTTAAGAACCTGAACGTGCACAAGTCCATGGGACCTGATGAAATCCATCCACGGGTCCTGAAGGAGCTGGCGAGTGAAGTTGCTAAGTCACTGTCCATCATATTTGAGAGATCATGGCAACCAGGTGAAGTTCCCGAAGACTGGAAAAGGGGAAATATAACCCCCATTTTCAAGAAGGGGAAAATGGATAACGCGGGAAATTACAGACCAGTCAGTCTCACCTCTGTGCCTGGCAAAATCTTGGAGCAGATTCTCCTGGCAGGCATGCTAAGGCACATGAAAAACAACAAGGTGCTTGGTCGCAGCCAGCATGGCTTCACTAGGGGAAATTCTGCCTCAGCAATTTGGTGGCCTTCTATAATGCGGTTATGGAACTGCTGGACAGGGGTAGATCAGTTGACGTCATCTACCTGAACTTGTGCACAGCATTTGACACTGTCCCGATCGACATCCTTGTCTCTAAATTTGAGAGACATCAATTTGATAGGTGGACCACTTGGTGGATAAAGAACTGGTTGGATGGCTGCATGCAAAGAGTTGTGGTCAATGGCTCAGTGTCAGGCTGGAAGCCAGTGACGAGTGGTGTCCCTCAGGGAGCGGTGTTGGGACCGGTCCTGTTTAACATCTTTGTGGCTGATATGGACAGTGCGATTGAGTGCGCCCTCAGCAAGTTTGCCGATGACACCAAGCTGTGTGGTTCGGTGGATCTGCTGGAGGGAAGGAATGCCATCCAGAGGGACCTTAACAGGCTTGTGAGGTAGGCTGATGCCAACCTCATGAGATTTAACCATGCCAATTGCAAGGTCCTACACCTGGGTCGGAGCAATCCCAGGAACAGCTGCAGGTTGGGCAGAGAAAAGGTTGAGAGCAGCCCTGTGGAGAAGGACTTGGGGGTGTTGGTTGATGAGAACATGAACATGAGCCAACTGCAGTGTGCACTTGCATCCCAGAAAGCCAACCATATCCTGGTCTGCATCAAAAGGAGCGTGACCAGCAGGTCAAAGGAGGTGATCCTGCCCCTCTACTCTGCTCTCATGAGATCTCACTTGGAGTATTGTGTGCAGTTCTGGTGTCCTCAACATAAAAAGGACACGGAAGTGTTGGAACAAGTCCAGAGGAGGGCCACGAGGATGATCAGTGGACTGGAGCATCTCCCATACAAAGACAGGCAGAGAGAGATGGGGCTGTTCAGCCTGGAGAAGAGAANACATAAAAAGGGAAGTGTTGGAACAAGTCCAGAGGAGGGCCACGAGGATGATCAGTGGACTGGAGCATCTCCCATACAAAGACAGGCAGAGAGAGATGGGGCTGTTCAGCCTGGAGAAGAGAAGGCTGTGTGGAGACCTCCTAGCAGCCTTCCAGTATGTGAAGGGGGCCTATAGGGATGCTGTGGAGGGACTCTTCATTATGGACTGTAGTGATAGGACATGGGGTAATGGGTTCAAACTTAAACAGCAGAGGTTTAGGTTGGATATCAGGAAGAAATTCTTTCTTGTTAGGGTGGTGAGGCACTGGAATGGGTTGCCCAAGGAAGTTGTGAGTTTTCCACCCCTGGCAGTGTTCAAGGCCAGGTTGGACTAAGCCTTGGTTGGTTTTGTTTAGTGTGAGGTGTCCCTGCTTATGGCAGGGGGCTTGGAACTAGATGATCTTAAGGTTCTTTCCAACCCTAAGTATTCTATGATTCTATAAAATACAGAGAAATGTAATTTTAATTTAATTCCTTATTCATTTTTTTCAAGCAGTTTTTGAAAAATATAAAAAACAGAATTCGTAAGGAAGATACTGTATATATCTCTGCATATCATGATATAGAGATCTCAAACCTGTCATAAAATAAACAAAACTGTGCAGATGAGAAATGCAGAGATAATTTGTAGGCCAGAAAATATTTAGTCTCCTCTAAGACTAAGCAGTTCAAAGCGCTGAGTAGTTTTGCTTATTTGGACTTCATTCTTAACTGCATCGATATAGCCATACTGTTTCCAGTTCTGGAGCTAGCTCCTAGGATCTATGATGCGTGTTTTCATTGCAAGTCACTTGTCTTAGTTTTAAACGTTTTAGCCATTTCTTCCTGTGATAGAGCCCCAGTGATGTGGATTTGTGAGGCAGATCGCAGTCTTCCAGCATTTGGTCCTTGACAGTGCCCACCAGGACTGCCAAGGGAGGTCAGGAAAAGACATAATGACCTTTTCTTTAGGACACAGTCCAAGCCTCAAGCAGCTTCTGGCCTAAAAACTTCTTGAGCCAATGGTGAAATTTTTCTGCTTACTAGTCCTGAGTGAATTTTTCTCCTAAGAACTTACTCAGTGTCTTTATAGGCTTAAGTGAGCTTTTTAACATTTGATGTTCAGTTGTGCCACATAGTAAGTATCTTTGATTATTCTGTAGTGTAATGTTAGGAATAAATTTAAGGAGCCATATCTAGAAGAGATGTTATATGAAGAAAAATATAAACCAAACTAACACCCCCCACCCCAATAAAACAAACAACCCCCCCAGTTTTCTGGTGTACTGTGTCAGGAAAATCTAGAAAAAAAATTTTTCTAGTAATAATTGTAGTATTTAATGACAGAATACTCTGTCCCAGTGTTATGTTTCATAGTCAAGAAACACAGAAATTAAAAGTCGTGTTCCTTGCTGTTACAGAGATGTGATGAATTGCATCAGCTGAAATATTAACCACTGGACTGCATGTCACCAGACTCCCTTTTTATCTTATGAATATTCCGTCTTTCCAGTTCCTCTTTGTTTTCCACCTTTTTCTGGGTTTTTTTTGTTTGGGTTGTTTTGTGGTTTTTTTGGTTGTTTTGGTTTTTTTTTTTTTTTTTTTTTTTTTTTTTTTTTTTTTTTT
>NDXB01010376.1:57192-70625 GCA_002631895.1 Agapornis roseicollis
TTTTTTTTTTTTTTCTCTTCTCTGGATTGCCTTTTATCTAGGTGTATGCTCTGAATCTGTTCACATAAGCTCTGAAACAAATGGAATTTTAATTGTTTCCTTCCCCAGGCAGTTCATAGCAATAATATTGATGTCTTAATGAGTGACTAAGCAGTTAGGACATGTTTGTGGGAACATTGAATCCATCTCTGTAAATTAGGAGATACACTTCTGTTATTATCCATTGTATAAGATATCTGCCTGCCACATAAAGGAAAATGAAACATATAATTTTGTTAGTAAGTATACTTTGATCTAAAGTGCTGTTAGTGATGCAAACTCAGAAGGTTTGTAGAAAGTGTGTTGAAACATGTTAGACACCTGATTCTTTGCTAAGTGTAAAATGAGTTTCAGAAAGTGATTTGTTCATTTCAGGCTTTACAGAGTTCACGGCTGCTGACCATGCTGCTTTGTCTTTGGAATTCTGAAATTCCCCATGGCTGTTGTTCACACTGACCTTTACACTGGCAAGTTGTCCATACTTGACATGGATCAGGCAGACAAAAGCTGCTTTCCTCTTGTCCATCAAGCTGAGCTCTTTCTAATTTGTCCTTTAAGGCCATGTCATGCCTTCTGTGAATCGTTTCGACATGACAAATCACAGGAGAAGCCATTTCTTCAGGAAGGTCAGAATGTCTTAGTCTCTTACGAAAGCTATGAAAGTGACTTCAAGTGTTTACTGCTGCTGTTATGTACAAAACAAAGAAAAACAAACCATGATGCATTAGAAGTATATATTGATGAGTTATTCTAGTCCTAGTAAGAAACTGTGTTATTTGACCTGCCTCTGATTTACTTATCTACAAATACTTGTGCCATGAAACAGCTATGCATAAGGAGGCACTTTCCTGATCCCCTGGGAGGTAGCTATAGTACCAGAGACAGGCAGATGATTTTAGCTGGTAAAGAACAACCCAGCTGCTCTTCAGAGAGCACATTAACTTGAAATTTTGCCTACAGCCTTGGTATTTCAAAGAAAGGGTATGACTCATTAACTATCTATCTGAATATGCCTTGTCTGCTGTCACTGTGAAGACAACCCAAACATGCCTATAGAATGTTTTTCAGAAAATGAAATTATTTCTGGTGTTAAATACATGGGCCAGAGCTAACACATGGTTTAGTGTGGCATGAAAGGATGAGACTTTTCCATTTCAGCCAATAGCCAGATGCTGCTATTTAAGTTTTAGTTTAAGGTCTTGATAAGCTCTAATGAAAGTGATATGAGTCTTCAAAAGAAAGTACAAAAGCAGGAATTTTAGAAACGCAGGTAAAAAAGTGTGAAAATTGGGCATAGATGAACAAGTGCATGCTGATAAGGCTACTTAGGAGAAGAAAATGTCTACTATAAAATAAAAGAGATTTTATTACACTGAAAATGTCTTCCAGTTACATTGCTTGTATATGATGTCAGCTAACATCCTGACTCTAGGAATTTTTGAAAAGTGCTGAGAACCAGCCAGTGTGGCTGAGGTCAACAGTTAGTAACTTGGGATTAGGGCTGAGCTACAAAGTGGAATGTGTCTCAGCTCTTTAAGTGGTTTTGAAAAAAAAATCCAAACCAGCTTGCAGTGGTGACCAGCTCCTTGGGCATTAGCAAAATGCAGTTTCACCATATGGTTTTTCATTACTTAAATTAGTTTACACTTCTGTCATATCAAGAAAGCAATTTTAACATGCTCGAGGTGGGATTCATTCTGCTACAAATAAGAATGTTAAAAATAACTTTCTAAACAAATTTGTTGTTTTCAGACCTTTTATGTAACCAATAAGCATATTCAGAGACCAGCCCAACCATTCCCAAAGTAGAAATCCAAGACACGTGGTAGCCCAGCAGTATTTATGTCTTTTCTTGAGTATGAAATAAAAAGCTAGAGAATGAGTTGAGAATTGATTCCTAACTTGCAGGTGGCTAGACTGAAGAGGCATTATTCAATCTGTGATGTATTTTTTAAATACTCATCCTTTTTTGCCACTTTTTTCCCCAGCTGAACTGATTTCATGTTATCTCTTAGTGCAGGTGTGAAATGGAGTCCTGTTCCATTTAGGATTTTTGATCAGACTACAATAATCACACTTCTGAAAATCTAGATTTTGATTAGTAAATATACCCATTCAGCCTAACTGTGAATTTCATACAGTTAAGTACTAAAGAGTCTGATAAAACTGCCATTGATTTTAAGCATTGTTAAAAATGAAGGATCAGGCCCTACATTAGGGCCACTAAATTCTGCTTAGCTGAAAGGCATTTTGCCGGATCTCTCCCTATAATTCTTCGTCTAGTTGTGTTTACTGATGGAATAAGGACGGCTAGAGGACTCTTACCTGATCAGCTCATTCAGCAATATTAAGTGAACTTTGTTTTATGTTCAGACAGTTTAGCAATGATGCCTTTTATATGACTAATTTATGTCAAACATGTCAAGAGTGTTTTTTCAGATGTACTGCATCCAGTATGGCATCAGATATCTGCTGTTCAATACACAGGTGCATACCTAAGTGAGCAAAGTAGTAAACATATCTATCAGGCCTGAGGCATTTCTACTAAGAAAATCCACTAGAAAGAAAGACATGTAGGACCTCAATGTACAAAGTGGATTTTCTTGTGAATTTGCTATAATTTCCTGTTTTTCAGCATCCCTTATTACAGTTTTATTCTATGGGCAAAGCCATCTAACTTAAATTTTTGTCCCATTCCAGTAGGGAGAAGACAAAACCCAGTGTGAATCTGTAATGTAGCATAAAAAGAATATGTGGCATTTATAGGATAATTCATGTGGCATTTATAATGTGATCATTTTCAAGAAGTTTGGTGTTGGATCCCAATAAGGTGTTAATTACTCAGGTGTGAATTATTTCACTCAGGCTGTCCCTGGGTTTTTAGATATTGTTAATATTTGCAAGAACACTGAAGGGACCTATATGCTTCAGCACTATTTGTGAAAACTTACCATACAGCAAGATTCAGGCTCCCAGCTCTTCCTTTTTTGCAAAGTATAGCAGTTACTTAAAAGTATCAAAAAAATGCATATTTTTTAAAATATCAGATTATGTTAGGTGCTCAGTTCACACCAAGATGCCTGTCTACCCCTTACTGACAGTGGAAGAATCATTTCCATAATACAGGGGATGAAAAGGATGTTTATCTTTTTAGCTATCCTGATACCATTATAAAACAATGGAAGAATTTATTGTCAGTGTAGTCCCAGGTACCAAAGTATGTAATAAAACTGTGCCATTGAAAACAGTATGAGGAATACTAGGTCAGTTTGTAGTGCAATGCCTCTGAGACTTCCCTTATGTTTGAAGCACCACATCATTCTCCAAAATCATACGCTCTTCTAACTATTTTTCTGTTGAATAGATGTGTACCTTCAACATTGGCTTCAGATTGTGTGTTTGCTTACTCTACTCTTTAGATCATTGTATTCAATAAATACAACATTAAAATAAGCTACCTCTCTTCAAAATTGAGTAAAATATTTCTCTGCAATGTGGCTTTGGCTGTTACAATATTGAACAAAACACATAAGTGTAAGTTATATATTAAGCTCTATCACGATTCCTCAAGATTGGAAAGGTTTCAGATTCAAAAATATTGAAGTAAGACAGACATCTTCATGTTCATCAGCCTTGATAAGTACTATTGATCCTAATTACCTACCTTAGATTCAAACACTAAATTAGGAACCTGATATTTTGAAACTGATCATTTTTCATTTTAGTGTATCAGGGGAAAAAAAAATGCTTTTGAAGGGAGTTCCACCTCCCTTTGAATCAGATTCCATACCAAATTTAGCTCTAGGAATGCTAACCTGGCTCTTTTCAGCAATAACAGTTTGAAGAAAACAAAGACTAGGAAATTTAATATGAACCCTTAAACCCAAAGTTTGATTAGAAATACTGTTAACTTCCATCCTTTCTCTATACCTGTAAAACATATCAGGAGAAAAGGAAAAAAAAAAAAATGTCAGAAAAAGAGCCTGAGTGAAAAATTCAGGAAAAATTAAAACGCAGAATATTTTCACTGTTAAGTCATACTACTTGTTTTGTGGTAAAGAGTACTTCACACTTTTAGCTTTGTTGAAGGAGACTGATCAGGCTCCATGTCCTATCGAGGCATTCACTAGGAAACAGTAGGATTTTCTTTTATGTCTCTACAGCACAAAGCAAGTAGAGCTCAATTACTCCTTTTCCAGATAGCACAAAGACTCATATAAGGAATAGGCTAGAAATAAGTTTAAAACTAATCTATGTCTCCACAATTCAAAGTAAAGAACTGGAGTTTCAGTGCATGTGTGGGAAGCATAAAGCAATTTGATATTGTAGATGACCAGCAAATTACAGCCCCTGAAAACAAAGAAGAAATAGAAAAGGCTATGTGATTTAGATGTGGTATGGTATTTCCTATGGCTACTACTAGCTAACTTCCATTCATGCATCAGACTTTGCTTTTGGCTGTATATGAAATGAGAACAAGATACTGAAAGCTGAAATCATAGGGAGAAATCCTAGCCCCACAGAAGTCAGTGAACAGTCCCACTGACTCAAATTGAACCTATATTTCACACCTAGCATTTGCACAGTGTGATGCAAAGTATCTGTTCCAAATATTTCATGGCTTAAAATAACACTGACAGCCTATCAAAGCAAAGATGTATCTTATTCATAAAAATGGCAACATTGTAATTATGTGATGTTCTTAAAGAGGATATTTTTTGGGGAAAAACAAAAAAAGTCCTGTGTAGCTTCTTCATTTACTAAGAAAATAAAAAAGATGAAGAGTAGGGTTAGCAAGACATTACCCTCAGAAAGTAATTTAACATGAATGTAATCATTAAAATTCCACTGCTTCAAACGGTATTTTTTCAGATTAATAAATCTGCTGAAATATAAAATTATCTGATTTACATCTATGTATTAGTAGACCTGAAATGTCAGTTATTACCTGCCTACTTAATGCTTAGATTGTTATACAGTTTTATGCTTAGATTGTTATACAGTTTTATGCAGCTTCTATAATGGGAGCAAAAGGAACAGAAATAAAGATTTTCTGGACACCATTTCAATTACATTTCCAGACCAGAGAATAACACTCAAGGTTAAATTTTCTCTGATTAACGCAATCTAAAATAAGATATCATAGGGTTAGTTAGCAATTGATATTGTAAATAGTTTCATTTACAATTCTAATTTCTTGTTTAATGGAAATCTAGGAACTGGGTACATCAGAAATAATTTATAATACAAAGACTTTGTTTCAGCAGGAGTTTTAGTCATTGTAGTGCATGCTCTTCTAATAAATGAACTGAAACCTACCTATTGTCCATATAAGAGCGCAAAGGTGCTTATCCTAAAGGCTGTACATTAAGTAAGAATACTTTGTGGATAACAATAAAATCTTGACCTGATGCTGGGCAATGAGAACAAAATCACTGTCAGTGCTTTCTTTTGTAGCGATGGATGATGGGGTTAGTAATTACTAGAGCATACAGCATGAGAATCTTCATACGGCATGAAAGTTAGGAAGCCTACCGATTATTACTAGAGATTCTTTGATACTGGGAATAAGCAGAAAAAACTCTGCTCTGCTGGTTAATTCATAATTTACAAAATTTGGCAACTGACTTCATTTGAGCTCTGAATTTATCCTATTCTTGACATAACACTTTCTTTTAGACCTCATTTCCTTTGGTTAGAATATTCTCATTCAATACCTGTCATGCTTTGATCTAAAATATAGTGTGCTGGGAATACAGCCCTTGTGTAGAAAATTCATTAATCCCTAATGGGATTTCTATGTGTAAATTTATTAGATAAGCAGAAAATGATTCTGCAAACCATGAGTATTCACTGCTGAAAACTATTTTCTTCCATACCAACATCACTGGGGTTTTTTACATCCAGTTCAATACAAATAGCACAAAAGGTATGTGGCTTCTTTATCCTATAGTCCTTAAGGACACAGAGCATAACCTGATGGAAAACACCCTGAAGTATGTTTTTTAAAACCCTTCCCACTTTACACAAAGAAGTAAAGTTACCTTTAAATAAGGATTTTAATTTTGAAGAAAAAGCTTATTATCAAAATAAACTTATCTCTGGAAGGAGAGCACGTCCATACTGCTGTTTCAGTTAGCAAAATCAGCTGTGGAGCTAGCAGGAACTCGCATTTAGCTGAGAAGCCAGCATCTGACAATGACTGATTAAAAAAAAGCCTAGTGCTCACTTTACGTTGTGTAAGTTGCTTTTGCTTTTTTTGGTAACCATTTGGTATTAACACAGTTAGGAAAACATAAATCTTAGTGCTGAATGTTACATACCTTCCTCACTCCATGCACATCAGTAGAGTCAAACTACATAGAAGCTTCTCTGCAGCTGTTAAACCCAGGGACAATAACTAACTTTGCTCCTAATTCAGGTTTCATTTTAGATCACTTAGCCATCAAACAGAGAATCCACTAGGTTGGGGTTCAAGCTCAACATAAGGTATGTAATTGGAAATGTTCTGCTCATACACAGTTCATTTTACATCTTCAACAATAACACTAGTGAAAAACTTTCCCAATTACTGCTACTACTATTTTCTCAGATATGGCTAGAGCTATTTTCGTTCCATTTAGAATCATAGAATCACAGGATAGTTAGGGTTGGAAAGGACCTTAAGATCATCTAGTTAAAGCCCCCCTGCCATTGGTGAGGATGCCCCACACTAGACCATGTCACCAAAGGCTCTGTTATATCGCATCTTTTTTATAATAATATTCTGCTGGAGAGTATCTTCTATTCCCTCTCAGAATATCATTACTCTGTCTGCATCAGGCACAGGGTGCCACATCTGAACCCCCAAGTCTTGGAGTTGAGCCATAAAAAACTGTTTGGATGTCCAAGCCCAAAGAGTGATGGTGAATGGAATTAAATCCAGTTGGCAGCTGGTCACATGTGGTGTCCCAGGGCACAGTACTAGGGCTGGTTCTATTCATCAATAATCTGGATGAGGGGATTGAGCGCACCCTCAGATCGCAGACAAAACCAAATTGGGCAGTTGTTTGATGGAGCTGAACATGAGCAGTTTGTGCCCAGGCAGCCAAGAAGCCACCAGCATCCTGGCCTTTATCAGCACCAGTGTGATAGCAGGGTAAGGGCAGTGATCACCCCCCTGCGCTGGGCACTGGTGAGGCTGCACCTCAAATCCTGTGTTCAGCTCTGGGCCCCTCACTATAAGAGAGACATTGAGGTGCTGGAGTGGAGCCAGAGAAGGGCAGTGGAACTGGTGCAGGGCCTGGAGCACAAGTGTGATGAGGAACAGCTGAGGGACGTGGGGGGTTTAGTCTGGAGAAGAGAAGGCTCAAGGGGGACCTTATCACTCTCTGCAACTACCTGACAGGAGCCAGGAGGTGGCTGGTCTATTCTGCATAACAAATTATAGGACAAGAAAAAATGGGGTTAGATTGCATATTGGGAAAAATTTCTTCACCAAAATGGTACTCAGGCTTGGAACAGGCTGCCCAGGGCAGTTGTGGAGTCACCATCCCTGGAATCTTTTAAAAGTTGTGTAGATGTGGTGCTTCAGTGGTAGACTGAACAGGGCTTGGTCATCAGTTGGACTCACTGATCTTAAAGGTCTTTTCCAATGTAGGTGTTTCTATGATTCTGTGATTTTCTTTATACTGGAATTTTTTTGGGGTTTAGGTTGCTTCACTGCTGAATGAAGTCTATTAAAAAAAATATTTAAATTCATCTTTCGAATGTTTTAATATAATAGTCTCATATCTAAAAAAATAATTTGAACTAGGACATAAAAAAATCCCTCAGAACTTTCACTCATTCATTCTCATATGCAACAGTCTTCAGAACACTCAACGTAAGGACGCTGCTTACTAAAGAAAGAACCACTTTTGTAACTGCAAAGTAAAAATGATTTTAAAAATCCAAGTTTTGGTATCTTAGGACCGGCTTGTTAGTTGCACATCTGGAAAATGCACAAGAAAACCAGTTATGACTATGATTTCACCTACTTTTTCAATGCAGCAAAAGTTGTGTCATTTGGCTAAAGCATTTGCACTTCTCAACAGAGATTTAGAATAACTTGTAGCAAAATCAAAAGCCATATTAAACAGATACTAATATTGCAGTTGGACAACAGGCTACAGTTAATCTTCCCTAAAAAGTACATGAAACATAATTCCTCACATAAAGCTAATTCTGTGGTTTCCTGGTTCCTGTGGGCTGTACTAGCAGATGGTATCAGCAGCATCCCTTCAGCTTTGGCTAAGAGTCAGCTTTTCATTTTAATTTTTCTCTTTTTAATTTCAACCCTGGGCACTATATACAGTAACTGCTCATGCTAGTCAAATAATTATTGCAAAATACCATTTGTGGTGAAATTTAATGTCTACCTACTAAACAACAACTTGCAGATAACAGGTTTTTTTTCTCTGCAGCCAGATACAGAGACAATTCAAATGAACTTTCTTCAAAAATTACCCAAGGCAGATCCATGTAGTGTCACAGAGTGTTCATCCTTCTTAACATTTTATGTGTCTTTTGCTGTGATATCTTTCAAGTGCTTTTCCATTTTAGTCATGGGTTCAAAGAGCAATGCAAAGACCCTTTGGTACTCTTCCAAGTCAGGGACTGAAGAAGTAAAGTTTAAAGCTGGCCTTTTATGTCCTTATTGATAGAGATGACTCTCAAGGAGATATGTCTCCCTCCAACAGCCTAACTTCCAACAGCCATGGCCCTATTTTCCTCTGCCCTGGAGACCAATCTGCCTGTCCTCAAAAGCAAAAACCATACCTCTGTCAATTATGATGAATCTCCTGGGCATGTTCCCTTTCCTAGCTTGCTCATTGTTGAAAGCAAGTAGAGGAGTCAAAATGAACAGCACAACATTTTCCTGGGCAGGTTTTCTTTCTTCATACAGTGTAAGGATCATTGTCAGTAGCCACCCTCTCTGTTTTTTATGGATAATGGGAGAGAGGATCAGACAAGTAAGGATGACAGGGGAGATTTTCTGTCTTGACTGTTAGATGGAGAACCCTATTCTATTCAATGCCACAAGTGGTAGGAATGTAAAGCTAAAAGAAGAGTGATTAAACACAAATACAGGCATCATTAAAGCAGGGTCAAGTATGCTTAGGAAAAGTTTAGATGATCTAGCTAAAAAAATATTACTGATTTTTATAGTAAGATTTCACAGATGATCAAAATTAAGATTCCATGGAGAATATGATATATATAAATATAATCAAAAGTGAATTTATGAGAACGAGCTTTTTATCAGTGATGATTTTTTACATAAGAATGTTCTTTGTAATTTCTTTGTATTATATGCATAATATCAAAAGTAATTTATAGTCAGAGATGGTGGGAATGGGGACTGTAAGCCTGGTGGGATATATGAATGTAAGCTGTAATGTTAGGATAACGATTTGTATAATTTTTTTTATTGATCCTTAACTTTATTTGGATTTTACTGAATCCACTCTTTTTAATTATTATTTTACTGATTTATTGTAATCTTAGAGTTATTTTAAAAATTATTTTTATCTACAAATAATGATTGCTGTTAGCAAGTGAAAAGATCCATTATTTACATATCAGAGCCCTAATTTTCTGCAGAGGAAAAAGGTTCTTTTTAAATGACAAAAAAATTCTAAATTTTTTGGCTTTTACTGTTTTTCACCAGAACAGTAGCAGTCTGTTAGTATAATTCTGCCTCTATGCTTCTGAAAAACATAACGCCATGCAAATCTTTTATCCTGAAATTATGAAGTGTATCTATTACCTCAGCCATTTTAAATTGCATTAAAGTGTCCAGTGAGATAAAAATGATAGCATTTTCCTTCTTAAAGTAACAGCATGAATTTAGTTCTGTGTGACTGTCTCTGTAAATATTCTTTATGATTCTCCTAAGGACATTTTACAAAACGGAAGTTTGGTGCTTAGGAAAGAAAAAAAAAATCCTACAAGTTTCTTTTATTAATTTTAAAGTTCTTAGAGATGTAACTCTGCCCTTGTGTTGATGACATTCATTAAATATTTACCAAATGTGTCCTTCTACATCATCTTAGTATGTAACTGATCAAATATTTAAAAGCTGTCAACAGTGGTATATTTATAAGTTTGACTGCAAAGTCCTTACATTATGTACAGATCTTGCCATTGAGCAAATCCCATTCCTATGCAAGAGAAAAAGAGGCAAAGGTCCTTCTGGCATTTTTCTGGACAGGTATTCTGGGCAGCTGAAATAAAAATTCAACAATTTCATAAGTAGCAGGTCTCTTCTTCACCCACTATTGCACTGGGGGGTTGCTGTGGAATACTGGTTGGGAGGATTGTTTGCATTGTATGATTACTGACACTTGCTTTAGTACTCTAATGATGATGGTATGACAATGACAAAAAGATGTCATTAATATTAAAGCAATCATCACAATACTTAACATCTCTTAATATTAAGGAATATAATGAGTATTCCTTAATATTGAGCGCTGTTTATCTGCTGAAGCAGAACTGTAGTTTCTATCTATGCACATATTAGAAGCATAAGGAAGGAGAACTGGTTAGGTCAGTAGGAGGACAGGTGTTGGGCAGTTATCAGCTGTGGTCATGGATAATGCATTTAAAGCAAGCAGATAGAAAAGAATAAAAGGAGTTAATAAGTGGGAGGATGAAACATATAAAGCAAGACTCAACAGCAAGAATAAAGTTCCTAGAACTAAAGTCTATTAATATATGAAATTATCTGCTGTAGTGAATGATATTTTCTGTTTCTTGACTCACTGCACACTAGATGGGATAAGGTATTCACAAGCAGACAACAGTAGGAGAAAAAAATCCTGCTCTTACAAGCATCAACATGACAAAGAACCTTAACATGGCTTTCAATTTTGTAATTTCCTTGGTACTGTTTACATGACTTAGTGGCAGGTACTGCAGATCAGTAAGTCTGTCTGAGATTTTTAATAGGTTGTTTTAATAAGACTTTCTTGTGATTTGTGTTTCTGATACGAACAGCAATTACCGAGGCAAGTAATGAGACTCTAATGAACATGTCTTTCCTAGATTACTTTAGAAGTTCATCAGAGAAGCCTGATAGCATTGTAAAACTAAATTCTCTCTTTTTTTTCCCTGTAAGGATACATCTGATTGTTCTACTAAGCACTGCCTACATGAGTGATTGAGAGATTAAAGTAAATATATATGGGGTGTGTATATATATGGTTGTGAACATGTAGTATATGATATTTATTTAGCATTATTTTTATTAAAGTATGATATATATAAAAAAAACCCACAAACAAACAAAACAAACAAACAAAAAGCAAACAAGAGCCAGTTTCTGCATAAAGTCTGATCCAGATTTGTTCATTAAGATATTTGTTTTCACCACAGGTTTTGTACCAAATTGTGTCAGAACCTCTTAGTGCAGGAAGGAGCTCATGAAACTTGGTATTTTTTAAGGAAACCCAAACAACCAGTAAAACCCCCCAAAAACCAAAACCAAACTCAAAATTAGAGGACTGAAACAAGGCTAAAAACTTCAGTTCAATGTAGTGCCATAACGAATAGTAGTAGACAATAAAGAAAGGAAAAGTGAGATGATGACTTTATCTCTGCTTGCAATAGGAATCAGCAATAACATTGACTTATTTGACTACATATCAAAATTGCTGTAAAACCAAACACTGCCAATTACATAACTCATATAACTTAGGGGTTTAAAAGGTTAGGGGGAATTTTAAAAGTAGTTTATTGGCAAAAAAGGACAGTACTGCACATCCTTTAATTTTACTGCTTTAGACATTTATCTTATGATGGGTTCAAACACATCATAGAATCATAGAATAGTTAGGGTTGGAAAGGACCTCAAGATCATCTAGTTCCAACCCCCTGCCATAACCAGGGACACCTCACACTAAACCAGGTCACCCAAGGCTTCATCCAGTCTGGCCTTGAACACCACTGGGGATGGAGCACTCACAACCTCCCTGGGCAACCCATTCCAGCATCTCACCACCCTAACAGGAAAGAATTTCTTCCTTATATCCAATCTAAATCTCTCCTGTTTCAGTCTGAACCTGTTACCCCTTGTCCTGTCACTACAGTCCCTAATGAAGAGCCCCTCCCCAGCATCCCTCTAGGCACTCTTCAGATACTGGAAGGCTGCTAGGAGGTCTCCACACAGCCTTCTCTTCCCCAGGCTGAACAGCCCCATCTCTCTCAGCCTGTCTTCATAGGGGAGATGCTCCAGTCCCCTCATCATCCTTGTGGCCCTCCTCTGGACTTGTTCCAACAGCTCAATGTCCTTTTTATGTTGAGGACACCAGAACTGTACAGAATACTCCAGGTGAGGTCTCACGAGAGCAGAGGAGAAGGACAGGATCACCTCCTTTGACCTGCTGGTCATGCTTCTTTTCATGCAGCCCAGGTTATGGTTGGCTTTCTGGGATGCAAGTGCACACTGCAGTCAGCTCATGTTCATTTTCTCATTGACCACCACCCCCAAGTCCTTCTCTGCAGGGCTGCTCTCAATCTCGTCTTTGCCCAACCTGAAGCTGTGCCTGGCATTGCTTCCACCCAGGTGTAGAACCTTGCACTTGGCATGGTTAAACTTCATGAGGTTGGCATCAGCCCACCAGACAGGCATGTCAAGGACCCTCTGGATGGCATTCCTTCCCTCCAGTGCATCCACCAATCCACACAGTTTGGTGTCATTGGCAAACTTGCTGAGGGCGCCCTCAATCCCACTGTCCATGTCAGCCACAAAGATGTTGAACAGGACTGGTCCCAACACCTATCCCTGAAGGGACACCACTCGTCACTGGCTTCCAGCCTGACACTGAGCCATTGACCACAACTCTTTGCATGCAGCCATCCAACCAGTTCTTTATCCACTGTGTGCCCCACCTATCGAATTGATGTCTCTCAAATTTAGAGACAAGGATGTCGTGTGGGACAGTGTCGAACGCTTTGCACAAGTCCAGGTAGATGACATCAACTGCTCTACCCCTTTCCATCAGTTCTGTAGCCCCATCGTCGAAGGCCACCAAATTGGTGAAGCAGGATTTCCCCCTAGTGAAGCCATGCTTGCTGTCACCAAGCACTTTGTTGTTTTTCATGTGCCTTCCAGGAGATCTGCTCCAAGATTTTGCCAGGCACAGAGGTGAGACTGACTGGTCTGTAATTCCCTGGGTCATCCATTTTCCCCTTCTTGAAAATGGGGGTTATATTTCCCCTTTTCCAGTCTTCGGGAACTTCACCTGATTGCCATGATCTCTCAAATATGATGGACAGTGACTTATCAACTTCACTCGCCAGCTCCTTCATGACCCGTGGATGGATTTCATCAAGTCCCATGGACTTGTGCACGTTCAGGTTCTTAAGAT